>JASANB010007207.1:0-78826 GCA_030248155.1 Sabatieria punctata
TAGCGTTCGTTACGTATTGCTAGGAAAGAATCACGCAAACTATTCAGACGACGTCATTTTCAAGCGCTACTGGGATGATTGGGACCTGATCTGGAAACAATTTGCCCGATCCGGTTACCTGACTCTGGATGTGCAGGACTCATCCACCAATATTTTTCTATACCTAAAAAAGGGCTTCAAACAACAACCTACCGACCACAGACAGAGGTGAAGCCAATTTTAACAATTCTCACCTAAAAGCTTTTGTAGTACGGTATGTTTGAGACCGTTCTGGATGGCGTGTGACAAGCTGCCCGGATGTTCACACTACTCGGAGCCGTGCTACGGTAATCGTGCTAAGCACAACCTCGAGTTTGAGTATTTGCATCGATTTCTTACCTCCTACGACAGCAGTCGACCAAAGTTCGTCATGTTCTGGAACACGTGTCTCTGCCACGACTATGTCGAACGGCTGGCCTATGTGGACGAGGATTTCTCTCAATTTCTAACTCGCCACCACTCCTTGCTCAAGGACTCCTTCCTCATGGTTATGGGCGACCATGGCCACAAGTTTAGTTCAGTGCGAAACACTGTCATCGGTCACTTCGAGGCCAATATGCCTTTCATTCTCTTGCCATTCCCCAAACACTCCGCACCAAGTATCCTCAGATGGGCAAAATCTCGAGCAAAATTCTAAGGTAACTTCTTATCTCTTAGACGCAGAATTTTTTGCGTGCTTGGCCAAATGAACATGCAAATGCGTGCCTGAAAAATGGTAACCTTGTCACGCATTTGAAATTTCAAAAAAGCGTGATTTGCTAAAACCGGCCAATCACGTGTTAAAAAATGCAGCACTGTGCAATTGTCGGATAAAAAAGCGTGATTGACACGTGACTTGTCAATCACGCTTTTTTTGCTCTTTCAGTTTCCAATCACTTTTATGGTTAACAAATAGCCGCACACAATGCGTGATTCTATGTGCGGTACTCCCTACTCCGAATGGAGTATTTTGAGCTAGCAAGGGGTATCAGGCTTACTTGGAGAATTTTGGGCTCAGTGCTCAACTTTCCTTCGGGTCGATGACCTGTTTTATTATTATGTGCTGTAGTCCTCCAAAGGACAACAGTTTCCCATGCAAATTCTACCGTAGTAGCTCATGTTTTCGTGTTGAAAAACCCCAAGACTATGTCTAGTCGGGTAGCTATGCACAGGGTGTCTCAAAAAAAATGATCACATTTCTTTTTTTACTGCCATTTCCGCAAATTTTGACCAAATAGGCTGAAATTTGGATTATAGGTTCTTAAAAAAATTCAGGGAATTTAATGTGTCAAAGTTTTGGTGCACTAGGCTTGATTCTCGTTCACGAGGAATTTAAAAAAAGTGAAATTTGTTAAATCAATAGTGAAAGCCGATCACCGAAAAAATGATCACATTACTTTTTACAGCCATTTCCGCAAATTTTGACCAAATACGCTGAAATTTGGATTATAGGTGCCAAATTTCGGGAAATTTTATGTCTTGAAGTTTGGTGCACTAGGCTTGACTAAATTTTCGAGAAATTTCAAAAAAAAGTGAAAATTTGGCAATTTCAATAGCGAAAGTTGGTCACCGAAAAAACGTTACATTACGTTATCGCCTAAACTCTAACGATAGCGTTAGTGATGTAAAATTATGGAATTTGAATTTCAATTCAATTACAATTAAATTATGAGCTCAGTTTTCAATTTCAATTAAATTAAATTAAATTAATTGAAATAGTTTTCCATTATTTTCAATTACAATTATATTTTCAATTAAATTATGGAACCTCGGAAAATTTCAATTATTCAATTTTTTTAAATTATTTTTTCAAATTTTTTCAAATTATTGTAATTTTGCTGTTAAAAGACAGTGACAGTGACTCAGGACTTAGAAGAATGTCCTTGTAAAAGCTTAGAGACACCTGGTTGGCCTGCTGTCCAACAAGACGAGAAAATTTTAATTTGTTGCGTTTTAAAAGCGCACAAAATGGCATTCTGGGGGAAATTTACAGTTAGTTCATTATTACTATATATCAGTGCATAATCTGAAGGTTTCCAGCATTTTTGAGCAACACACTTCCTAGGTACCTCTGCCAAAAAGGCCCATACATCAACCCACCACCTACATCCAAAAATCACTGTTCTGGCTTTTTATGAACTACAAAATAAAAAGCAGATCATAAAATATTACAAAACATAGTGAAGGTCAGTATAAGAGGTGACAAACCCTAAATAGGTTTTTATTGGAAGTCCTTAGCGCCTTTAATACTTACACATTTCCTTACATTCACCACAGGAAATAATTAGAAAATATAATTGAAATTCCAGGCGAATTTCAATTAAATTACAATCAATTACTATTCAACTTTTTATTTCAATTAAATTAAATTAATTGAATTGAAATTAAAAACAAGTTAATATGCCGAATTTCAATTACAATTAATTAATTTTTTACATCACTAGATAGCGTTTGGAGTTCTGCGTCAACTTTTTACACACAAAAATTGCCCTGAACTTCTGCGTTACACTCCAAATTTCATCCAATTCCGACAAAAATTAGAAAAGATACAGGAAAACGAAATGTTTCCATTTTTCGGTGACCGGCTTTCACTATTGAAATTACCAAATTTTACTTTTTTGAAATTTCTCGGGAATGAGTCAAGCCTAGTGCACCAAACTTTAACACGTAAATTCCCCGTATTGTGGCACCTATGTTCCAAATTTCAGCCTATTTAGTCAAAATTTGCGGAAATGGCAGTAAAAAGAAATGTGATCATTATTTCGGCGACCGGCTTTCATTATTGATTTAACAAATTTCACTTTTTTTGAAATTTCTCGGGGAATGAGTCTAGCCTAGTGCACCAAACTTTAACACATAAAATTCCCCGAATTTTGGCACCTATGGTCCAAATTTCAACCTATTTGGTCAAAATTTGCGGAAGTGGCAGTAAAAAGAAATGTGATCATTTTTTTGAGACACCCTGTAGATCTGACGGATCTAAAAAATCGAAAATTTTGCACAAACCAGAAACGGAGTGGATTCTGAATGGCCTTTGATTTCAGATATTAGTCAGTCATTACGACACCTATACAACGCTACAGGATATCTTATCTAGTCAAGGTCAACTCGGTGGGTGGGATGATTTGCAGCAGCAGCGGAACTGGCAATTCACGCAGTCAGACGCCGCAAGAGCGCAGAGCTATCTACGGCCCATGAACAAGGACCGAAGCTGCGAGGAGATCGGAATCCCTCCAGAGTCCTGCATTTGCCGAACAGTTCGTTCCGTTGAAGTCATCAGACAGCAGAACGTCGTTGGTGGGTTTGTCAGTGGTGGAGCATTTGAATGAACAATTGTTGGTGGAACCTCAGTGTGCACAGCTGAACCTGAGTCAAGTTATCTCAGTGACCGAACTGTCAGATCTGAGCAGAGTCTCTGAGTATCTGGAAGGATCTGCCTCTGTCTCGCCGGAAATGAAGCGACAGACGTTCAGGATAACCTTGGAGACCAGCCCTTCCAATGGGACTTTTGAGGCGCAGGTGAAATTTGATGGAGAGAGTATCTGACTGATGGAAGAGTGCTCAGGACTAACAGATACGGCAACGATTCTGCTTGTGTGCCCGATACATTCCCAACTATTGAAGGAGTACTGTTACTGTGTTTAAAAATGTCGTTTAAATCGTTTACGGTTTTCGACACGAATTTATTAAAGTAGATACGGTAGCGTGGCAATTTACGTTGTCCGACTGGTTGCACGTAAAGGCTAATTGACGCGACGATGATGCCAGTCTGGTGAATCATACAAGACCACTTGCCCCTCGGCAAGGCGGCTGATCCGTTTAACGACAGGTCTAAAACTAAGCTGCAGCATGAACTAATGTTCAAATTAAATGCTGATTCTAAACCTAAGCCTAAAACTAAGCACAAATCTGAATTGGTAGTAATTGCGGTGTGGGGCTGTATTGTCGGAGTGCGAAATTTTCGGCAACTTTTTGTAAGTGCCGTAAATTGGAGTATTTTGCAGTCGCATCTTACGGTAAGTAAGTAACTTATTCAAAATAAACGGAACACAAATACCCAAGACTGAGACCAAACAGATAGGGATGGGGATGGGCCGCTAAACGGCCATTAACACCCTACCCCGATAAAATCTACTAAAATCGCTAATTACAGAGAGCGTTGCGGAAAGCGCGTACGCAGAGCGCAAATTAACGGTTTCATTTGGTCAGGAGTTCCAAATATTTATTACTCGAACGGCAAAGGAATATTTTCTTATATCAAGCCTGGACTTCGGTAAACACAATTTAGAGTTTGGGTTGCTTTAATTTCAGGAAAAACTTACGACAATTACCGAGCTTCCGATAAAATTCCCACGGTATAAACTGTTGTGTTTTCACTGTCATAAAAGGAACTGATTACTAAGGAACATACACTGTATAGTAACTGCACATGCTAGAAGGCGTGCTAACAGCTGTTTCGGAGAACTTTCAGCCTGAACTCGAGCTTTCAAAGAAGTTACTAAAAGCGCAGAAACATTGAGACAAACAAAATTTAATTGTTTAATTTCTAGTGAATTTTGAGAAAAATCTTGAATTCTCTTAATTTTATTTTGCTCTTTACTGTTTTAGTCCTCCGGATTTCGCCGAAAGCATTTATGCATAATTATGGCGCACTAATTAATTAATAAATAAAGTGTCAAGGCACGATTCTGATCTTCATCTCGGCGCGGTAAGCCGAATAGTGGGACACTCCAGGTGCTCCAAATGATACCGGTGCTGAGGCAGACGAGTAGTAGCATCCTAGGATAGTAGTAGCCATTTAGATTTGTTATTCCGCACTGGTTGTCCCACCAGCCTCTGGAAAACCGAAACCCTTGCTCAAGGTGGTACAGACGAAATAATATCACAATACCCAATACTGAAGATCCCAATGCCCAATAGTTTTTCAGAATTAGTCCGAAAACTTAAGGTGTATTCATACTGGTGTGAGAAAGATCGCCAGGCGACTTTTCTGTAGGGCGACTCAGTTGTAATATATGTTGACCAATACGCCCCGTCACATCTTCCGCCTGAAACAACACCTGGAAGATGACGCGTGGGCGTTGGTGCGTATAGTTACTAATGTGTCGTCCTGTAGAAAAGCCGCCTGGCGATCTTTTGTCTGCACGAGTAGGAATCCACCTTTAGAATTTGCGGAACTGCGGAAGCTAAAGCTATGGCAAACCGTTAGAAAGTGATTTCAATGCGGGAAATTTACTTAAATTTCGTTTTTCATGAAGCATTTGTGCTGTAAAAGTGAATTTTATGACAATATATAGAAAACACATCTGTGTATGTTGTGATCTTGCTTTAAATGCATTCTGATGGCAAGCTAATACTGCTCTGCTGATCTAAATCTGCAAAAAAGCCAATAATTCTCAAAAACATCTAGTGTAAAAATATTATTGGGCATTTAGGGCGTAGATTAGGTAGGCCGTCAGCCGGAGTTCCTTCCTATCGAGTGTCTGAAATGTTTAGCCAGCATTTTTGGGAATCTGCCCGGGTACCTGACAGTTCATGCGCGCTCAAGCCACCAACGATTCAGATTTTTCAGAAAACTATAGTTTTTTTTGCCATTCTCTACAAATTTGAATTTACAAAAATTAAACAAACTCATCGGTCAAATTCGAGACTATTTTTCCCTACCGGATTTTCTGGCCAATAAGTTTTTGAGCACTTTTTCAACTTTTCAGTTAAATGAAGACGTTGTTAGCTTGCCTTTTATAGAATCGAGCGCAATTGTATCCGTATGCTAGTTTGTCGTGGTCCATGTCCTTGGTGGTGAAGTCCATGTGATTCTGTCCAAATTTCACAGGGTCTCCGAACGTTTGAATAATGGTGTTATTTGCAAGGGCATCCCCGGCCCCGCCGTCTTCCTTCACAGTACCGACGCCGATTTCAAATAGGTCTCCGGTGAGCTAAAAGGCTCTTTATTATTTTCCTTCAATTTACTGGAGTCCGAAAAGAAACAACCCTGCAGATTTTCTACTGTAGCAACCGCAAATCTCCAAATAAATTCTGAAAGAGTGCTAAATCTCTGTTAAGAGACTTTGATTAGTCCATGAGATATTTGCTTTTAAAGTCAAAGCAGTGATTTGACAGTGAACAAGAGCAATTTTGTACTTAATAAAACAAAGATTCTTATACTGCTGATGGCTAATCGTTGCTGGTGTAGTACTGCTTGTAGAGGTGTAATGTGACTACCTGGGTTTCCTCTGGGCATTACACTCGGTTATTCACCAGCAAGCAAAGTGCCGTTAGTCACCAGCAGTAACAAGAATCTGTTTTATAACGTAGTGCAACAGAATAAAAAATTGCTCTTGTTCAGTGTTAAATCAATGTTTTGACTTTGAGAGTAAATATCTCAGGAACTAAGTAGAGTATCTGGAATAAAAAATTTGACTAATCTTCTTCAAGAATTTTATCTATCTGTCGTTCAAAAAAGGTCAAGTGGGAGGGGGGGGGGGGGGGGGGGGAGGGGAAGGAGAGGGGGGGGGGAGGGGGGGGAGAGGGGGGGGGGAGGGGGGGGAGGGGGGGGGGGAGGGGGGGGGGGGGGGGGAGGAGAGAGGGAGAGGGGGGGGGGGGGGGGGGGGAGGTCTTGACCGATCGAGTTTCAGTATTCAGACCCAAAATGAACTTGGCGTGGAGGGCTCGTTGAGGACAACGTCTTGATAGGTTATGTAACCACCGCAAAGATTTCATCGACGCTCCGCCGAGATATGCTCTAAAATCGGCCCACTTAACTATGTGACCAAATTTCGAAATCGATTTGACTTGCTGATCGGAGACCACACGGGGTTTTTGGATTTTTGAGTAGTTTGATTTACAATTTCATTTGAAAAATTTTTTTCGCTCTAAATTCGCTCCCCTACGTTCTTTTATTGGCGCTATATCTTTATATAAAACATTAAGGAACACATTGTTCAAAATTCCAGCCCAAAATTTTCACCCTGTTCGCTTACTAGAGGTAAAATTGATGTCTAGGCTGTATTTTTAGAGAGTAAGATCTTTGATTTATTTTGGAATTCCCTTCGGGTATAATTGTCGGATTTCTTTTGATTGTAGTATATCTTGCGACATTACGGTGCGTAAACACGATGTTCAAAGATTAAAATGCCATATTTTGCTGTTCCATTGGTACATAATGTGCAAATGTGGCATTTTTATCTTTACGCAAATATTTCAGTGTTTGCTGTCCGGCAGCCCGTAATGTTTACACCGGCGTGAAGCAGATATTGCTAATCTGAATAAAAAGACGGTCAGGGGGGATTCCAGACGAGTTTGTCCCCGATAGGGGGCGAAAAATTTTTTTTCCAATGAATTCATGAAGATTTTATTTTTAAAAGTATAGCTTAGACATTCATTTTAGATTTAAGTCCAATTAGTGTTAGTAACTTTGAGTTGAAATTTATGTACCAGTGAACATGCAAATGTGGCATTTTTAATTTTTTGACCCAAATATTTCAGTGTTTGCTGTCCGGCAGCCCGTAATGTTTACACCGGCGTGTGCAATATAGCGCAATAATCTGAATAAAAAGACGGTCTAGGGTCCAGACGAGTTATGCCCCCCGATAGGGGGGGGGGGGGGGGGGGCGAAAAAATTTTTTTCTAAAAATAAAATTCATGAAAGATTCTTAAACTACTCAAAATTACAGCTAGACATCATTTTAGATTCAAGTCCAATTTAAGCTAGAACTTTGAGTTGGAAATTATGTACCCCAGTGATATGCAAAATGTGGCATTTTTAATTTTTGACGGAAATATTTCAGTTTTGTGTCCGGTAGCCGGTAATCGGCGTGTAGCTAAGATAGGCTAAATAATCTAAATAAAAAGACGGTCTAGGGGTTTCCGAGCAGCCCTGATAGGCGAAAATTTTTTTTCCAAATGATGAAAGATTTTTAAACTACTAAAAGTTACGCAAAATCCCTGTTTGTTAGGTCTGATTCCGATCAGCAAGTCGAAATTCGATATCGAAATTTTGTTCTTAGTTAAGCGGGCCGATTTTTAGGCCATATCTGAGCGTGGAGCGTCGAATCTGGAAATTTTTTGCAGGTCATTGATAACTTGTATATGTTTTAGTGTTCCAACTTTCAGCCCTCTACGCCCAACTTTCAATTTTGGGTCTGATAGGGAAAGGGCAAGACTCGATTGGTCAGAGACTGACTCTTATGGGAGGGGGGGGGGGGATACACATCTACTGTATGTGTATGGTAATTTGTATATACACATTCGACAAAACAATGTGTTATTTGTGTATGTGCATTGTACTGAAAATGCAAATTTTTTTGCCAGAAATGCTAGAAAAACTAGTCTGCAACCTGAAATTTTGGATAGAATTGAAATTGGGTACTTAGGCCATTTTAAAGGTTGTATTACTTTACTACTTATTTAAGGATGTTACTGCTTATTACTGCAGCAAAAATATCCAAATTTAGGATTGTGTTCGAAATTTTACGACGTTTGCTGGTCAAAAACATATACACAAAAGTACACATTTTGAGTGCTGTTTGTGTATGGTAATGTGTATCAGAATTTTTAATGTGTGTGTATATATTTATTTAAGTAATACAGGGTGTGCAAAAAAATACAACCCAGCAGATTTTTTGCTGTAGCAACCGCAAATAGCAACCGATTTGAATGAATCTTTTTTAAATAAAAGATAAATAAATTCTTGAAAGACTGATGAATCGCTTATTAAGAGTCAGTCTCTGAACCGATCGAGTCTTGGCCCTTTGCCCTATTCAGACCCAAAATTGAAAGTTGGGCGTAGAGGGCTGAAAGTTGGAACACTAAAACGTATTGACAAGTTATCAATGACCTGCAAAGAATTTCCAGATTCGACGCTCCACGCTCGAGATATGGCCTTCTAAAAATCGGCCCGCTTAACTATGGGAACAAAATTTCGATATCGAATTTCTGACTTGCTGATCGGAATTCAGACCTAACAAACGGGGATTTTGCGTAACTTTTTGAGTAGTTTAAGAATCTTTTACTAAATTTCATTTTTGGAAAAAAAAATTTTTTTCGCCCCCCTATCGGGGGGCATAACTCGTCTGGAACCCCCCCTAGACCGTTCTTTTTATTTCAGATTATTGTAGCGCTATATCTTAGCTACACGCCGGTGTAAAACATTACCGGCTACCGGACGGCAAACACTGAAATATTTCCGTTCAAAAATTAAAAATGCCACATTTTGCATGTTTCACTGGGGTACATAAATTTCCAACTCAAAGTTCTAGCTTACTAATTGGACTTGAATTCTAAAAATTGATGTCTAAGCTGTAGTTTTTGAGTAGTTTAAGAATCTTTCATTGAATTTTATTTTTAGAAAAAAATTTTTTTTTCGCCCCCCCCCCTATCGGGGGGCATAACTCGTCTGGAACCCCCCTAGACCGTTCTTTTTATTTCAGATTATTGTAGCGCTATATCTTAGCTACACGCCGGTGTAAAACATTACGGGCTGCCGGACGGCAAACACTGAAATATTTGGGTTCAAAAATTAAAAATGCCACATTTTGCATGTTTCACTGGGGTACATAAATTTCCAACTCAAAGTTCTAGCTTACTAATTGGACTTGAATTCTAAAAATTGATGTCTAAGCTGTACTTTTAGAGTAGTTTAAGAATCTTTCATTGAATTTCATTTTTGGAAAAAAAATTTTTTTCGCCCCCCTATCGGGGGGCATAACTCGTCTGGAATCCCCCCTTGACCGTTCTTTTTATTTCAGATTATTGTAGCGCTATATCTTAGCTACACGCCGGTGTAAAACATTACGGGCTGCCGGACGGCAAACACTGAAATATTTGCGTTCAAAGATTAAAAATGCCACATTTTGCACATTTATGTACCCCAGTGGAACATGCAAAATGTGGCATTTTTAATCTTTGAACGCAAATATTTCAGTGTTTGCCGTCCGGTAGCCGGTAATGTTTTACACCGGCGTGTAGCTAAGATATGCGCTACAATAATCTGAAATAAAAAGAACGGTCTAGGCGGGTGCCAGACGAGTATTCCCCCCCGTTAGGGGGCCTAAAAAAATTTTTTTTCCAAAAATGAAATTCAATGAAAGATTCTTAAACTACTCTAAAAGTACAGCCTAGACATCAATTTTTACCATTCAACTCCAATTAGTAAGCTGGAACATGGAGTTGAAAATTTTTGGGCACAGTGAAACATGCAAAATGTGGCATTTTTAATTTTTGAACGCAAATATTTCAGTGTTTGCCGTCCGGTAGCCGGTAATGTTTTACACCGGCGTGTAGCTAAGATATAGCGCTACAATAATCTGAAATAAAAAGAACGGTCTAGGGGGTTCCAGACGAGTTATGCCCCCCGATATGGGAGCGAAAAAAAATTTTTTTTCCAAAAATGAAATTTAGTAAAAGATTCTTAAACTACTCAAAAAGTTACGCAAAAACCCCGTTTGTTAGGTCTGAATTCCGATCAGCAAGTCAGAAATTCGATTTCGAAATTTTGGTCCCATAGTTAAGTGGGCCGATTTTTAGAAGGCCATATCTCGAGCGTGGAGCGTCGAATCTGGAAATTCTTTGCGGTGGTTACATAACCTATCAAGACGTATTAGTCCTCCAACTTTGAGCCCTCCACGCCAAAGTTTCATTTTTGGGTCTGAATACTGAAACTCGATCGGTTCAGAGACTGGCTCTTAAGATAGCCTGCTTAGTTCGTGAGATATTTGTCCTCAAAGTCAAAACAGATTTTTGGCAGTGACCAAGAGTGATAAACACAACCCAGCAGATTTTTTACTTTTGCAATCTTAACCGATTTGAATGAATCCTTTTTTGAATGAAAGATTGATAAATTCTTCAAAGATTCGTGCAATTTTTATTGAGATTCACTGCTTAGTTTTTGAGATATTTGCCCTCAAAGTCGAAACAGATTTTGGCCAAGAACAAGAGCGATTCCGTTGCACTTCATAATAAAGCAGATTCCTACTGCTGGGGGCTAATGACACTTTACTGTTGAAGTGAACCGAGTTTCTGTGTCACCAGTAAAGCCTCCAATAGCCCTCAGCAGTAGCAGGAATCGTTTTATTACGAAGTGCAGCGGAATAATAAAAAATCCCTCTTGTTCACTGCCAAAATCACAATTTTGATTTTGAGAGTGAATATCTCAGGAACTAAGCAGAGTACATTAATAAACGTTACATCAATCTTTCAAGAATTTATTTGTCTTTCATTTAAAAAAGGATTCATTCAAATCGGTTGAGATTTGCGGTTGCTACAGCGAAAAATCTGCTGGGTTGTTTTTTTTTGGCACACCCTGCATATATCGAAAAAACAATGTGTATTTTTTGTGTGTATACACAAACAAACAGTACCGTAAACCTTACTCAACCGACTTGACCTTTTTTGAACGACAGATAGATAAAATTCTTGAAAGAAGATTAGTCAAATTTTTATTCAGATACTCTGCTTAGTTCCTGAGATATTTACTCTCAAAGTCAAAACATTGATTTAACACTGAACAAGAGCAATTTTTTATTCTGTTGCACTTCGTTATAAAACAGATTCTTGTTACTGCTGGTGACTAACGGCACTTTGCTTGCTGGTGAATAACCGAGTGTGTATGCCCAGAGGAAACCCTGGTGGTCACATTACACCTCTACAAGCAGTACTACACCAGCAGCCGTTAGCCATCAGCAGTATAAGAATCTTGTTTTATTACTAAGTACAAAATTGCTCTTGTTCACTGTCAAATCACTGCTTTGACTTTAAGAGCAAATATCTCATGGACTAATCAAAGTCTCTTAACAGAGATTTAGCACTCTTTCAAGAATTTATTTGGAGATTTGCGGTTGCTACAGTAGAAAATCTGCGGGGTTGTTTCTTTTCGGACTCAGTAAATTGAAGGAAAATAATAAAGAGCCTTTTAGCTCACCGGAGACCTATTTGAAATCGGCGTCGGTACTGTGAAGGAAGACGGCGGGGCCGGGGACGCCCTTGCAAATAACACCATTATTCAAACGTTCGGAGACCCTGTGAAATTTGGACAGAATCACATGGACTTCACCACCAAGGACATGGACCACGACAAACTAGCATACGGATACAATTGCGCTCGATTCTATAAAGGGCAAGCTAACAACGTCTTCATTTAACTGAAAAGTTGAAAAAGTGCTCAAAAACTTATTGGCCAGAAAATCCGGTATGGAAAAATAGTCTCGAATTTGACCGATGAGTTTGTTTAATTTTTGTAAATTCAAATTTGTAGAGAATGGCAAAAAAACTATAGTTTTCTGAAAAATCTGAATCGTTGGTGGCTTGAGCGCGCATGAACTGTCAGGTACCCGGGCAGATTCCCAAAAATGCTGGCTAAACATTTCAGACACTCGATGAGGAAGGAACTCCGGCTGACGGCCTACCTAATCTACGCCCCAAATGCCCAATAATATTTTACACTAGATGTTTTTGAGAATTATTGGCTTTTTTGCAGATTTAGATTAGCAGAGCAGTATTAGCTTGCCATCAGAATGCATTTAAAGCAAGATCTGAACATACAGATGTGTTTTCTATATATTGTCATAAAATTCACTTTTACAGCACAAATGCTTCATGAAAACGAAATTTAAGTAAATTTCCCGCATTGAAATCACTTTCTAACGGTTTGCCATAGCTTTAGCTTCCGCAGTTCCGCAAATTCTAAAGGTGGATTCCTACTCGTGCAGACAAAGATCGCCAGGCGGCTTTTCTACAGGACGACACATTAGTAACTATACGCACCAACGCGCCACGCGTCATCTTCCAGGTGTTGTTTCAGGCGGAAGATGTGACGGGGCGTATTGGTCAACATATATTACAACTGAGTCGCCCTACAGAAAAGTCGCCTGGCGATCTTTTTCTACACCAGTATGAATACACCTTAAGTTTTTCGACTAATTCTGAAAAATATTGGGCATTGGGGTCTTCAGTATTGGGTATTGTGATATTATTTCGTCTGTACCACCTAGTAAGGGTTTCGGTTTTTCAGAGGCTGGTGGTTCAACCAGTGCGGAATAACAAATCTAAATGGCTACTACTATCCTAGATGCTACTACTCGTCTGCCTTCAGCACCGGTATCATTTGGAGCACCTGGAAAGGTCCCAATTATTCGGCTTACCGCGCCGAGATGAAGATCAGAATCGTGCCTTGACACTTTATTTATTAATTAATTAGTGCGCCATAATTATGCATAAATGCTTGTCGGCGAAATCCGGAGACCAAAACAGTAAAGAGCAAAAATAAAATTACATAGTCTAAGATTTTTCTCAAAATTCACTAGAAATTAAACAATTAAATTTTGTTTGTCTCAATTTTTCTGCGCTTTTAGTAACTTCTTTTGAAAGCTCGAGTTCAGGCTGAAAGTTCTCCGAAACAAGCATTTAGCACGCCTTCTAGCATGTGCAGTTACTGTACAGTGTATGTTCCTTAGTAATCAGTTCCTTTTATGACAGTGAAAACACAACAGTTTATACCGTGGGAATTTATCGGAAGCTCGGTAATTGTCGTAAGTTTTCCTGAAATTAAAGCAACTTAAACTATAAATTGTGTTTACCGAAGTCCAGGCTTGATATAAGAAAATATTCCTTTGCCGTTCGAGTAATAAATATTTGGAACTCCTTACCAAATGAAACCGTTAATTTGCGCTCTGCACGCGCCTTCCGCAACGCTCTCTGTAATAGCGATTTTAGTAGATTTTATCGGGGTAGGGTGTTAGTGGCCGTTTAGCGGCCCATCCCCATCCCTATCTGTTTGGTCTCAGTCTTGGGCATTTGTGTTCCGTTTATTTTGAATAAATTACTTACTTACCGTAAGACGCGACCGCAAAATACACCAATTTACGGCCCTTACAAAAGTTGCCGAAAATTTCGCACTCCGACAATACAGCCCCACACCGCAATTACTACCAATTCAGATTTGTGCTTAGTTTTAGGCTTAGGTTTAGAATCAGCATTTAATTTGAACATTAGTTCATGCTGCAGCTTAGTTTTAGACCTGTCGTTAAACAGATCAGCCGCCTTACCGAGGGGCAAGTGGTCTTGTATGATTCACCAGACGGCATCATCGTCGCGTCAATTAGCCTTTACGTGCAACCAGTCGGACCGTAAATTGCCACGCTACCGTATCTACTTAATAAATTCGTGTCGAAAACCGTAAACGATTTAAACGACATTTTTAAACACAGTAACAGTACTCCTTAATAGTTGGGAATGTATCGAGCACACAAGCAGAATCGTTGCCGTATCTGTTAGTCCTGAGCACTCTTCCATCAGTCAGATACCTCTCTCCATCAAATTTCACCTGCGCCTCAAAAGTCCCATTGGAAGGGCTGGTCTCCAAGGTTATCCTGAACGTCTGTCGTTTCATTTCCGGCGAGACAGAGGCAGATCCTTCCAGATACTCAGAGACTCTGCTCAGATCTGACAGTTCGGTCACCGAGATAACTTGACTCAGGTTCAGCTGTGCACACTGAGGTTCCACCAACAATTGTTCATTCAAATGCTCCACCACTGACAAACCCACCAACGACGTTCTGCTGTCTGATGACTTCAACGGAACGAACTGTTCGCAAATGCAGGACTCTGGAGGGATTCCGATCTCCTCGCAGCTTCGGTCCTTGTTCATGGGCCGTAGATAGCTCTGCGCTCTTGCGGCGTCTGACTGCGTGAATTGCCAGTTCCGCTGCTGCTGCAAATCGTCCCACCCACCGAGTTGACCTTGACTAGATAAGATATCCTGTAGCGTTGTATAGGTGTCGTAATGACTGACTAATATCTGAAATCAAAGGCCATTCAGAATCCACTCGGTTTCTGGTTTGTGCAAAATTTTCGATTTTTTAGATCCGTTTGATCTACAGGGTGTCTCAAAAAAATGATCACATTTCTTTTTACTGCCACTTCCGCAAATTTTGACCAAATAGGTTGAAATTTGGACCATAGGTGCCAAAATTCGGGGAATTTTATGTGTTAAAGTTTGGTGCACTAGGCTAGACTCATTCCCGAGAAATTTCAAAAAAAGTGAAATTTGTTAAATCAATAATGAAAGCCGGTCGCCGAAATAATGATCACATTTCTTTTTACTGCCATTTCCGCAAATTTTGACTAAATAGGCTGAAATTTGGAACATAGGTGCCACAATACGGGGAATTTTATGTGTTAAAGTTTGGTGCACTAGGCTTGACTCATTCCCGAGAAATTTCAAAAAAAGTAAAATTTGGTAATTTCAATAGTGAAAGCCGGTCACCGAAAAATGGAAACATTTCGTTTTCCTGTATCTTTTCTAATTTTTGTCGGAATTGGATGAAATTTGGAGTGTAAACGCAGAAGTTCAGGGCAATTTTTGTGTAAAAAGTTGACGCATGAACTCCAAACGCTATCTAGTGATGTAAAAAATTAATTTAATTGTAATTGAAATTCGCATAATTGACCCGTTTTTAATTTCAATTCAATTAATTTAATTTAATTGAAATTAAAAAGTTGGGCCATAATTTAATTGTAATTTAATTGAAATTCGCCTGGAATTTCAATTATATTTTCAATTATTTCCTGTGGTGAATGTAAGGAAATGTGTAAGTATTAAAGGCGCTAAGGACTTCAAATAAAAACCTATTTAGGGTTTGTCACCTCTTTATACTGACCTCACTATGTTTTGTAATATTTTATGATCTGCTTTTTATTTTGTAGTTCATAAAAGCCAGAACAGTGATTTTTGGATGTATGGTGGGTTGATGTATGGCCCTTTTTGGCAGAGGTACCTAGGAAGTGTGTTGCTCAAAAATGCTGGAAACCTTTAGATTATGCACTGATATATAGTAATAATGAACTAACTGTAAATTTCCCCCAGAATGCCATTTTATGCGTTTTTAAAACGCAACAAATTAAAATTTTCTCGTCTTGTTGGACAGCAGGCTAACCAGGTGTCTCTAAGCTTTTACAAGGACATTCTTCTAAGTCCTGAGTCACTGTCACTGTCTTTTAACAGCAAAATTACAATAATTTGAAAAAATTTGAAAAAATAATTGAAAAAAATTGAATAATTGAAATTTTCCGAGGTTCCATAATTTAATTGAAAATATAATTGTAATTGAAAATAATGGAAAACTATTTCAATTAATTTAATTTAATTTAATTGAAATTGAAAACTGAGCTCATAATTTAATTGTAATTGAATTGAAATTCAAATTCCATAATTTTACATCACTAACGCTATCGTTAGAGTTTAGGCGATAACGTAATGTAACGTTTTTTCGGTGACCAACTTTCGCTATTGAAATTGCCAAATTTCACTTTTTTGAAATTTCTCGAGAATTAGTCAAGCCTAGTGCACCAAACTTCAAGACATAAAATTTCCCGAAATTTGGCACCTATAATCCAAATTTCAGCGTATTTGGTCAAAATTTGCGGAAATGGCTGTGAAAAGAAATGTGATCATTTTTTCGGTGATCGGCTTTCACTATTGATTTAACAAATTTCACTTTTTTTTAAATTCCTCGTGAATGAGTCAAGCCTAGTGCACCAAACTTTAACACATTAAATTCCCCGAATTTTGGCACCTATAATCCAAATTTCAGCCTATTTGGTCAAAATTTGCGGAAATGGCAGTAAAAAAGAAATGTGATCATTTTTTTTGAGACACCCTGTACATAGCTACCGACTAGACATAGTCTTGGGGTTTTTCAACACGAAAACATGAGATACTACGGTAGAATTTGCATGGGAACTGTTGTCCTTTGGAGGACTACAGCACATAATAATAAAACAGGTCATCGACCGAAGGGACAGGCACTGAGCCCAAAATTCTCCAAGTAAGCCTGATACCCCTTGCTAGCAGAAGCTACTCCATTCGGAGTAGGTAGTACCCCACATAGAATCACGCATTGTGTGCGGCTATTTGTTAGCCATAAAAGTGATTGGAAACTGAAAGAGCAAAAAAAGCGATTGACCAGTCACGTGTCAATCACGCTTTTTTATCCGACAATTGCACAGTGCTGCATACAACGCGTGATTGGCCAGTCACAGCAAATCACGCTTTTTTGAAAATTTCAAATGCGTGATTAGATTACCATTTTTCAGGCACGCATTTGCATGTTCATTTGGCCAAGCACGCAAAAAATTCTGCGTCTAAGAGATAGAGAAGTTACCTTAGAATTTTGCTCGAGATTTTTGCCCATCTGAGGATACTTGGTGCGGAGTGTTTGGGGAATGGCAAGAGAATAGAAAGGCATATTGGCCTCGAAGTGACCGATGACAGTGTTTCGCACTGAACTAAACTTGTGGCCATGGTCGCCCATAACCATGAGGAAGGAGTCCTTGAGCAAGGAGTGGTGGCGAGTTAGAAATTGAGAGAAATCCTCGTCCACATAGGCCAGCCGTTCGACATAGTCGTGGCAGAGACACGTGTTCCAGAACATGACGAACTTTGGTCGACTGCTGTCGTAGGAGGTAAGAAATCGATGCAAATACTCAAACTCGAGGTTGTGCTTAGCACGATTACCGTAGCACGGCTCCGAGTAGTGTGAACATCCGGGCAGCTTGTCACACGCCATCCAGAACGGTCTCAAACATACCGTACTACAAAAGCTTTTAGGTGAGAATTGTTAAAATTGGCTTCACCTCTGTCTGTGGTCGGTAGGTTGTTGTTTGAAGCCCTTTTTTAGGTATAGAAAAATATTGGTGGATGAGTCCTGCACATCCAGAGTCAGGTAACCGGATCGGGCAAATTGTTTCCAGATCAGGTCCCAATCATCCCAGTAGCGCTTGAAAATGACGTCGTCTGAATAGTTTGCGTGATTCTTTCCTGAAATTATATTCCTATTACTACTGTGTTGTGTTGGTCAAAATCTGGCCTTTTTTGGTTTTCCGAATAATTTCAAATGGCCGCCATTCCGTCAATTTTCAACAAAAAGATTTGACCGACAATTATTTTACTTTCTATCTAATTAATTAAGTGCTAGCCTCCTAGCCGTTTCTACCCCGGAGTTTTGTCCTTCTGAAATAAACTGACCCCAATTTTCAATGTTCAAATTTAAAAATTTGTATCTCAAGAACCGCTTCAACGAATTTCGCAAATTTTGCACGTTAGCTTATCTTTATATCGCGTTTAATCACTGATATGGCCAGGTTAGTAGCACAGTCGGCAAAAATCTGGGATTTCGATTTTTCAGTTAACGTAATATTCTGGCTTTGTCAAAATTAGAATGTTGTCCCAAGCACAGAAAAGAAGGCTGTACGAAATAGTGTTGTCCATACATGTAACAGGGGGGGTCTGGGGGGGGTCTGCCCCCCACCCGACTTAGGCCAGACCCCCCCAGATGGGACACCCCCCCCCCCGAGACGATTTCACCGACCCCCCCCCCTCCGATTTTTCTGGCAAGTAAATTTTGAAGCAAATTTTTGCAATTTTTTACACTTTCACACACAAAAATTGCCAAAATCGCCTGCAAAACAGCACTTTTTAGCTGTATTTCAGCCCAAATTAGCGATTTTTGGCGATTTTTAGGCCAAAAATTGCGATTTTTCTCGATTTTTGAGCGTTTTTTAGTGCCCACCCCCCTCCCCCAAAATTATGGCTCAGACCCCCCCCCGGCCGGCGCCAGACCCCCCCAACCCCCCCTCCCCCCATCGGCGGATGACCTGTTACATGTATGGTGTTGTCGTGGATTACAATCGCCTCAACTAGGTAACACTAAGCAATCATTTTTGGCCAACAGTGTATGTCGGAAAGAAAAGAAAGGTGTTACCCAGAAAAAAGGCCATAGCATTTTTGTAGCTGTTGTCTCCAACTCTAGTCATTCCATCGAAGAAGGTGGCCTTGTACAAATTCTTGAGCACATCGACGGTCTTTGGGCAGAGGCGAAGAAAGTTGAGGCGAGAGACGGCATCGAATATCAGCATCAAAACGTGGTGCGAGTCTTTGCGCTTTTCCATAGGAAGCAAACCGTCCAATTCTTTTAGTCTCGTTCGATTAGGTACTATTTGGCTGTGAACTTTGGCGTAAACTTCTGCCCCGCCGTTGTCACATCGCACCTCCGGAAATTCGCAGTCGACCCGGTTGGACGCAGTCTAGATACAGTATATACAGTACAGAAAGTCGGATCGATTTTTGGGCCTTAACTCTAATGTTTCCTGCTCGGTCAGTCGTTAGCGATTTGGTTCAAATTTTCCAAGATTTATTAACGCAAGAATGATTGGTATTATTGCCATTGGGCCTAACATACTGACTGGGCACCCATGTTTGCCCAATGACAATGCCAATCATTCCTGTTGACGTCAACGTAGTAATGTTCTTATGTGATTTTTGTTTCAATAATTCAATTGAAACAGCACTTGTGAACATAATTTCCTCTTTTACTCACTAATATTATTCTCTAAAATACAAAATTGGTCGGCAAAAACTTGTGTTAGAATGAAATGAAAAGTTAGTTTATTTTCTATTATATTCAGTTTAGAAAGTCACTGTTCAGTAAATTTTCTATCCCAATCTATTTATGCTTTAGTACAGAAAGGTTTAGAAAAAAATGTGAACTTGTTTTTTTCGTATTACCTTGCATCCGTTTAGTCAATACAAAAAGCAAGCCATGACTCTTTCTTTGGAATAATGATTTCTCAATGAATGTAAAGAAATATTGTGTTTTGAAAGGATAATGACAAGATTTTTAACTTATACATGCTGAAATAATACGTCTGAATAATACGGGTTAATAATTCTTGTCTGAAAATTATCTGAAATACACGATTTGTTGCTGTAATTAAATTTAAAAATATGTAAATCTATTCTAAATACACATTTTGTCTAAATACATATACATACTACATATTTTCGAAAGTAAGATACAGTATGATATGTACATAAAATAAACATATATGCATTCGAAAAACGATGAATTTTATGTATTTTTCGCATTGTATCCCATAGTACCACCTGCTCTAACAGTTTCTCACTTATTGGAACATACTATACGGTATTATCCGACATTATACTGTATCGAAAATTCTATACGGTATTAATATACCGGTATACTGTTGTTTGGGTATGGGATTTTCAGGAATCGGTGCGGTATGGCATGGGTAGGTATTTTTCGGCATACCCAGGAATCGGTTCGGTATGGGTATTCGCAAAAATACCGGTATACCGGTATTTATTCGGTATTTTCAGAAATGTTTAACAAAGTCAAAACACTGAATTTCCGATTTATAAGATCATGAATTCAGTAATTTTTAAGCTCAAAGGCTAGAAAATCCATCAAAACCTATGGGATTTACAGTTTTTAGGAATTTTGAAATTATTTTTAGTTTTACTGGAGTGAAAATTGTTTCTATAAATATATTTTGGCTAAGAGAAATGGTTCCATTGTACTATAGTTTTAAGGCTTGCTAGTGTACAGTATGGAGATCTAATGAGCAGTGACAAAATGTTTGGCTATTCTGTTGTTTGTGAATGTACATACAGACATAGAGACTTGATTATTAAAGGAGCAGTGTGAAGTTAAGCCAAAACTAGACCAACGCTTTCTAATGTCAAAGCAAGTTTGGGACAGAGAGTTGGGTCAGAGAACAAAAAATCCTTGAAATTCGATATTTTTGAGGGATATCGTAATAGAATTTGTTTCTGCATGCTGGAAAAATGCAAAATTACAAAGAAAACAATGTTATCATAGGGAATTTTCAATACAAAATGCAGTAAGCTGGAGAAAAAATACCGATTCCCAAATACCTGGGTATTCCCAAAATAATCGGTATACCGAGTATGGGTATTTACTAAAATACCTGGAATCGGTAGGTATTTATTGGGTAGGTATTCTCAAAAATACCCATTTTTCGGTATGGGTTCGGTATACCCAATCAACAGTATACCGGTACCATCCCTAGTTAGAAAAAGTTTACCAAATTCAACTGAATAGGCGTGCCAAACAAAATTTCGTGGTCGTCGCTTCCCCTAATGACGCATTTGTATGAGCAATTCGAGTCTTCATAGGACTGAATCAGTTTTTCATCAAAATTCAGAAGTCCGTCGTCAGTCAAATACGTCAGTTCTGGTTGTTTGTGTTTGCAGACCAGAGGCAGTCGCACTTTCTTTAGCTTCGCTTTCACTGTCCGATCCCACGGGTCGAAATGCGGAATTTTACATGTCTGTAAAAAGCTGGCTTACGCATTTATCTGCCTAATAGCTAGAGTAGAAAAGACACAAACCGGTTTAGACTTCGGTTCAGCTGTCTTTGATGTCTGAACGGGCCCGTCAATTCGATTGGAATTATCATCGTAACTGTATCCGCCGACATTTGGTACTCGGTGGGGTAAACTGGTCACGGATTGGATTACGTTTTCACGCAAGTTGTAGAGCAATAAACTGCAGCAAACTAGCACCAGAATCAGTGGAAAAGTTGCCTTTGGTCCGCGATTTGGCCCACGCATCTGAAACGGTCATCTATATTGCGTACAGTACCTACCAACATTTATCCCATACATTACTTAACGTATGTACCTACATGATGCATTACTTATTAAATGCTTTCCTACTACACCATTACTTTAGCTGAATTTCGAATCACACAGTTCAGGATAATCTTTTAGTTGAACTGACGAGCATCCATCCTCTGTTAAACTCGATCGCAAGATGCGTAACGAAATTTGTCCTATTTTGACTATGAAAGGCTTTGACAAACACCTGACTTGGCTATTAAACGTGAACGTAATGCAGCCAGAGCCAACCGGGTAAACGTGCTTTGTGACCATGGTTTTGTGTTAAGAGCGTGATCTTAAAAAGCACAAATCAGCAACATTGCTTTCAACAGTCAACATTTGCTGCTTACACCTACATGCATAAATACCTATCAGGGTGAGTGTTCGTTCGCTCAAAAAGAGACTTTTTCGGCGTTTGCTTTTTGGTGCGTTTACCGAATAATTTCAAATGGCTACCATTCCGTCAATTTTTCACCGAACTACCGGGTTTTTTTCCGAAAATAAACGCCTCCAAAAATTACCTTTCCGTAAATAAGCGCATAAGGGCTAATTTTGGTTTCAGCATTTTTTGAGTCTGGAGAACACGTGAAAACAAGCAAAAGCATTACGAAAAACAAGGCAAATTGAGGGGAAAATCGAAACAGTTAATAAAAAACGCAGTGCTAATTACACGATCACAATTCATTGACAAATATGTAGCATTAAAACAATCCCAATCTTTCTACGGGCTTTAATTCTCGAAAATGTCAGATTTCTAGCACAACCGGCTCAAATCTGGCGGATTGTTACTTTGAGGGTGAAAAATTGGCGTGCCTCAAAAAATGAGAGCGTTGCCCATGCACAGAAAACAGGAGTACGAACTATTAGCAAGATGCTACACTACATACAATTGCTTAACTAAGCTAATCTAATTCTTTAGCACCTTTGTTTATTGCTACTTATCATATGTACGTACGTACACACTGAAAGGAAAATGGAGGCCTTAGTAGTAAGTCTGGTACACAACACAACACATCACAACACAACACAACACAATAATACAACCACTCACAGAATCAGGCATTCCTTCAATACGTACAGTATTTTGCTAGTGTTCATATGTACATACATACGTACAGTATTTTGCTAGTATTACAAATAGAATATGTGAATAAATCGGCCACCAGGATAAAGCAAGAAGCTTCAGTGAAAGGGGGTTCGCTGGAATGCACTCGCAAAGCTCAATCCCCCTACTTTACTATTAGTTAGTTTTAGAGATTAAACTATATATTGGATATTGGGTTTTCCGATATTGTTTCGTCTCTATATAAAGATTTCCATATAAAGATTGGTTGAATTGCAAAATTTTGGAAGTAGCCGATGAAGGATTTGTGAGATTGATTTGGTTGGATTTGGCCAGAACAAATTCCGGTCAGTTCGTTTCGGAAGGGCATAACATAACTGAGAACTAGGGAAGGCCGGCAATCTAGGATTTGGCCACAATAAGCGTTTGACAAGGAATAATAATAATAATACTTGTGCCAAAAATCTATTATTGGTGCAAAACTGGCAGAATGGCGGCCATTTTGCGAAAAAGCTGTTCGGAAAACGCGAAAAAAAAGCCAGACAGTGCAGTTTTTTTACCACCACTATGTACTTCTACTTACCCAACTAAAGGACTCTCCAGACGACATGGGTTCAACGAGCCATTCATCAAAGCCGCAGCAGCAGAAGGGCGCAAAAACACGCCCTAAACAACTAATCCAGTAGGCGTGTATATAATCTGACTGACGTGGTTTAGGCGTTGCACAACAACAAACTCTTCTCCGATAACATTTAGAAGCAGGCGCAGGCCCGAATCGGTTGGAACGTCAAAAACCTATGTGGCTTAGAATTTCCTCCGCCACCACTAGGCCGTAAAGGCACACAGCGCCAGGCGTCTACAGAGAGAGGAGTCTCTGATCTTGGCGCATCTCTCTGCATGCCAACAATACCGGTTTTTCTGCAATTTCCATTCACACACTACAAAATCGCTGGGTCGGCTGGCCTGGTTTTTGTTCAGTCAGACCACCTACCTATCTGTTGGCTATTCTACAGAGCGATTTGACTCGCACAGCACACAGGCGGCGCTATTAAACAGCTGCGTATTAGAA
Organism: Sabatieria punctata; assembly: GCA_030248155.1. NCBI lineage: Eukaryota > Metazoa > Nematoda > Chromadorea > Araeolaimida > Comesomatidae > Sabatieria > Sabatieria punctata. The sequence goes on from JASANB010007207.1 coordinate 23,625, forward strand.
CAGAGACTCCTATTTCCCTACGGCAGGTGCGCAAAGCCCTTGGGCTTTCCACCTGGCCGACCTAACAACGGCATGAAGCCTTTTGTGCCGATTAGGACAGACTCTAGCCACGCAGCAATGAATCAGTTTAATTAGGACATTGGCTTTTACTAGAAACGGCGCCTAATCAGAGACACTAATGGCGGCAGTGCAGGTAATAAATACACCAGTAGAAATAGCGCCCTAATTTTGATTGGTGGCCGATTAGTCTGCCGTAACTTCGGCCGTCCGCCGCGGATAAAAACCGATTGACGATCTAGTTTCCACTCTGACCACCATTGCTTCGTGCCTAGACTGCGCTGCGCGCAACGCCGACTCATAGCCATTTAGTTACGAAGCTACCCTTACAAACACCCAAACATGTAACGGGAGAAAGGGGAAAACCAAAAACCTTTAGTTATAACACATGAAATGTGGGTTTACACCTATATGGAAACGCCAATCCCCTCACCGAAGTCGAACCACTCAACTTTCGAAAAATCTTTATAACTTTTTGTGCAAAGGCCCTGCCAAGCTAATCTTTTAACTAAAGTTAGGCATGAGTTGGCCGAACAAAATGAGCGCACTAAAGTGAGCTGTTTAGGGGGAGGGGGTGTACTGGCCTCTCAAATGTGTTCGAAAAATTTTTTTCTGCAAAACTTAGTGGTTAGCATTCCGTTATATGCAGTTTTGTGTGCTGAGTTCGAAAATGCATTCAGTTTAGGTAGATTCGCTCTGGATCGGGAGAAAAGTTATAAAGATTTTTCGAAAGTTGTCTCACACCAGGGCCGCACCAAGCGGACGTTGGGAGCCGAATGTTGGCAGTTTGCGCAGTGAATGCCGCGATGTGGCCAAGAAACCAAAAGGAGAGTTTAATGACAACACAAAACAAGTAATAGTTCGTTACACAACAAGAAAGTATATGCAAAAATCTCACTGCGTCTGCTTTCACCGAAATCACCATGACGTCAACGCGTTGCACCTTCCATGCACAACTCCTGACGTCGTTGATCTTCTCCTCCAACGTGGCATGCTTTGGAGAGGCTTCGGTGCAACGGCAGATCCAGTCAGTTCCCATTTTACCTACTAGCTTTCACCAGTTTTCGGTGGCCTGGGTGGGGCTTTGTGCCGACGACAGTTTGTGTTTGTGAAATTCGTGGCCACAAAAAAGGTTTGCACCTTGTCATTTTTACTGTAAATCCAGAGATTTCGGAACGATGAAAAACAATAAGTAAAGGCTAGGCAAAGATTAAAAAAGATCACAACACATATAAAACATAAAAACTCTAAAGCTAGACTAGCTATTCAAACAGCTCCTGTTCATAAGCCACAGCGTCCTCAATAGCAGCCTTACATCTCAGATCGATTTCCTTCAACTTTTCGGTCGGGTTGTCTCCCAGCATTTCCGGCTGTTTCTCGAGAAAGATAAACACCGAAAAGATCATATTGAAGGCAGCCTTGAAGCAGCGCTTGTAAGATTCGAGCACTTGATCCAGGCTGAAAGGCGGAGTGGAGGAGCCCAGAAACTTCTCCAGACAGCTGTAATAGTGCTGCAGCGCTTGCTGCGTGTTCTCCCGTCGAATCGAGGCCGGAACCGAGCCGATGAAGCAGCGCGCCAAATCTTCGCAGATATTGCCTGGGTGAGCCAGCTAAATAGCTAGCATTTACTGCACCAGATCAGGAATGGGCTGAGGCTGAAAACTACTATGACAGTCAGGCACTTAAAGCCGTTTATGGCATCGACACCATATATGGTGCCGGTACCATATATGGTACCGGTACCGAGGGTAGTGGTACCATATATGGTATCGACACCATATATGTATGGTGCCCCCACGTTCGGCGACTGTGGTGGTACCATATATGGCACCGTCACCATATATGGTACCCCTACCCATGGCCAAGGGTGCCGGTACCATACAATAGTGCACAAAAAATGTCCTATCCACTTTTTCGGGTTCACTAAAATCACTCTTTTTCACTCAATTCTCAACGAATTTGAACCAAATTACAGGGCAGGTGCCCAATTAGTCCGGCTACTTATGTTACAGTTTTGGCGCGAAAATTCAAATTTTGGCGGGAAATTTAAACGAAAATGCGAAAATCATATGGTCTCATTAAAACGGCTCTTACTCACGAAAAACAAAATGTGCTGATGTGTCCGATGTGCGGGGCGGGGGCTTACGGCCTGCGATCAGACTCGAGGTCCATTCCGCTACCCCCGTGGTTTCGTCATCTCGGACGTTTCCCTTCTTTCACTGCCAAGCCACTCAAGCCATGCTGTTGGGCGCCAGGTACTACATGTAAGAGAGTGCCTGGAGTGGTGAGCAGCAGCGGCAGCGAGCTACCCACTGAGCCAACGACGCGGCTGTGGGTGTACCCATACATGTACTAGGGGGGTTTGGGGGGTTTACCCCCCTGCTGGAAAGGCCAACCCCCCGCCCCGAGACAGGTTAAGGGACCCCTCCCCCAACCAAAAAATACAAGTGGTGGTAGTGGCTCCAGTATTAACAAACTGGGTCAGAAATCACTAATTTTTAGCCTAAAATTCACTTGAAAAGCCTTTGGAAACCGAATTTGGCGTTTCCACTGCTGATATTTAAGAAAAATCGGTGTTTTTGGAAGCTCTTTTTGTCATTTTTTGCTTGTTTTTAGCTTTAAAACGCTATTTGGCAGCTTAAAATAGCGATTTTTAGCGTCCTTACTGAAAAAAACGTGCTAAAAACGCATTTCTAGGCGTTTTGGAGCTTTTTGAAATTTGGGACCCCCCACCTGGGCGAAACCCCCCTCGACCCCCCACCTGAGGAAAAAACCCCCCCTACCCCCAGGTCGGCCCGGAGCTGTTACATGTATGGGGGTACCATATATGGCGACGGTACCATATATGGTGCCGGTGCCATATATGGTACCACTACCTAAGGTACCGGTCCGGTACCGTATATGGTACAGGCACCTTATATGGTGTCGGTACCATAAACGGCGTTAAGTGCCTGACTGTATGAAGAAAAAAATCAATCATGCTCGGCCAATTACAGTCAGGCACGTAACGCCGTTTATGGTTTACATTTTTTCTGTTGTCCCCTATCCGATTTTTCTCGAAGTAATTTTTCTGCAACTTTTTAGAATTTCAGACACTAAAATCGCCTGCAAAGCAGCACTTTTTAGCTGTATTTGAGCCCAAATTAGCGATTTTTTACATTTTTAGCCGAAAATTGCTAATTTTTTTCGTTTCTAGGAAGAAAACGAAAAAAACCGACCCAATAGCCCTGGGCCGAAGATTATCTAGATTTTCTAACGATTGATTTCTATTGATTGACAACTACGTATGCACTGCACCACACTGCATGTTAAACAAAACCTTTGTCGAAAAATTCTCTGTGTAATTTTGAGAAAAATCCGGCCCGGTCAGTTAATTTTACTTTGTCTTACTGAACTTTTAAAAATTTGGCACGAATTCTCAAATAAAAAACTAAATTCAAAGCCAAGCTATATGGAAATTGGCATTTTTAAACATCTGGGTATTTCTATTTTCTGCTTACTTTAAAATTAAGAGCCGGTTTATATAAGGGTCGACTCTTCCCGGACAAATCTCAACTTTTTGTCTCCGATTTGGCTGAAATTTCATATTTTGGTTTAATTTGACCTAAAAAGACATTTTATCACCTTCCCGGCCATTTTTGAGAGGGTCACTTTTTCGACCCTCTCACAGATTTTGAGTCATAACTCGGGACCAAATGATCGTAGGAACTTGCGAATTGCATATTTAGAATCAGAAAATTATTCTCTTTCAACCGATATCCTACTCGACTGCATTGCGGAGAAAAAAATTTTTTCGAACCCCTTCCGGGACCGATTTGGCCCCCTCACCGTCAATAGTCCGACTATTTTATTTCATGGAAATGTAGCGCTATGTTTTTGCTTTTGATTAAAGAAAAAAAATCGACAAAAAAAAGTGACCCCTAATCGAGTTTTTGGGCCTTGAAAGTTGAAAATCAAAAAAAATTCCTAATAATGGATTGCACACTGTAAACAACACAACTTGGTCAGTTTTGAATCGAATTCGGAGATCTTTGGCACACGTATTGTACTGTTCGTCTTGCACATAGCGCACAAACCTGGTCCTGGTTGCCGCTGTTTAACACGAGTTTTATGCTTATTTTGTTTATTATTTTCAGTTTCGCAAACAATTTCTCGGTTTCATTTGATGTTTCCCATGATGGGCGTCCGAATTGAAAGGAATTAGAGCTGGAAATCGGGCGGGCCCAACCCAAGCAATGCCAAAGCGACAATGCCATGCAAGATTTGGGTAGGTGTGCATGTGAACAGACTAAAATAAACATTATTGATCCTGGCCGCTGTGGGATGGCGGCTGTAAAACTCGTCATCTCGACTCAACTATTGACGTACTATGTACATACAGTATGCAAACTATAGTCTGTTAAAAAAATAAGCGACCTGGCGATTTTTTGCGAATAACTTTTTGGGAGGCCTACAGATGACTTGAGCCTCAGAACCAAAGTTGTAGACAAGGTCGAGCTCTGGCCTGGGGCAAATCCTAATCTGCGCTCCGTTTGCTCTGAACACTAATTTGTGCAATGTGAAAAAATGAGCGATTGCGATGAAATGTGATGAGTGCAGAATTCGATTCTTGAGTCCTTGGCGACTCCAATGATGCTTTTATGATGTGTCTGGGCCAAACCGATCTGGAGATATGGCCAGTCAAATTATGCAAAAATCGCGACAAATGGTGTTTTTTGAAAATTTCACAAAATAAGGGGGAAACATAGGCAGACCGACGGATTTGGCTGAAACTTCCTGAATGGGGTATTCTTGACCGCCGGAATCGAATCTGACACTTCCCGACCCTGAAAACCTTATCCTGATACCGTAATTCGGCTTCCAACAAGCGGTGGTACAGCTTCAAGAAAAATTTTTTTGTACTGTAACACAAATTTTCAAAATTTGCATGTCAGAAGTGGCAGTGGTGGCAGTGTTGTAATGGTAGAGTTCGCAAACGCCTAAAAAGTGATTGCGGATGCTTATAATGGTATTGGACCATACATGGGCCAGGGGTAAGGGGGTTTACCCCCCTCGCCGGCCCATACCCCCCTCGGCCGGCCATACCCCCATCGCCCACCCCCCTCCCTGAGGAAAAAATTATGTTTCCCCTTATTTTGTGCAATTTTCAAAAAAACGCCATTTTTTGCGATTTTTGCATAATTTGACCGGCCATATCTCCAGATCGGTTTGGCCTAGACACATCATGAAAGCATCATTGGAGTCGCCAAGGACTCTAGAATCGAATTCTGCAGTCATCTAATTTTCATCACAATTAGGAAAAAAGCTCATTTTTTTGACATTGCGCAAATTAGTGTTCAGAGCAAACGTAGCGCAGATTAGGATTTACCCCAGGCCGGAGCTCGACCTTGTCTACAACTTTGGTTATGAGACTCAAGTTGCCTGGATGGCACCCAAAAAGTTATTTGCAAAAAACCGCCAGGTCGCTTATTTTTTGAACAGACTATAGTTTGCATACTGTATGTACATACGTCAATAGTTGAGTTGAGATGACGTGTTTTACAGCCGCCATCCCACAGCGGCCAGGATCAATAATGTATATTTTAGTCTGTTCACGTGCACACCTACGCAAATCTTGCATGGCATTGCTTAAGGAGAAAACAAATAACAAGAGAGTAACAGAGTCTAAGCAGTCTCTGTAAATATTCGTTATAGTGCACGATGCTAATTGATGCTTACTTCTTGTAAGTACCAAGTAAGCAGAATGTTTATTCAATGCAAAAGTTTCCAACTATCCTTCGCTTAGGCATTGCTTGGGTTGGGCCGGCCCGATTTCCAGCTCTAATTCCTTTCAAAAAGACAATTCGGACGCCCATCATGGGAAACATCAAATGAAACCGAGAAATTGTTTGCGAAACTGAAAATAATAAACAAAATAAGCATAAAACTCGTGTTAAACAGCGGCAACCAGGACCAGGTTTGTGCGCTATGTGCAAGACGAACAGTACAATACGTGTGCCAAAGATCTCCGAATTCGATTCAAAACTGACGAAGTTGTGTTGTTTACAGTGTGCAATCCATTATAACGAATTTTGTTTGATTTTCAACTTTCAAGGCCCAAAAACTCGATTAGGGGTCACTTTTTTTTGTCGATTTTTTTCTTTAATCAAAAGCAAAAACATAGCGCTACATTTCCATGAAATAAAATAGTCGGACTATTGACGGTGAGGGGGCCAAATCGGTCCCGGAAGGGGTTCGAAAAAATTTTTTTCTCTGCAGTGCAGTCGAGTAGGATATCGGTTGAAAGAGAATAATTTTCTGCTTCTAAATATGCAATTCGCAAGTTCCTACGATGATTTCGTCCCGAGTTATGGCTCAAAATCAGTGAGAGGGTCGAAAAAGTGACCCTCTCAAAAATGGCCGGGAAGGTGATAAAATGTCTTTTTAGGTCAAATTAAACCAAAATAGAAAATTTCAGCCAAATCGGAGACAAAAAGTTGAGATTTGTCCGGAGGTTAAGGAGCAAAAGTCGATTCATAGAGAAACCAGCTCTTAAATTTCTAAAATTTCCGTTTTGTACATGCCCAAAATCCTCAACGGGCACCGGCCGGGCATAGCATAAATTAAGGAAATGTTACTGCACCTGCCAATCAAGCACCGCCATCAGTTCGTCAGAAGGGGCCCCACTCTCATCTTTGACCCAGAGCAAATTCTGGGCGTGCAGATCGCCGCATACCAACACATCCGGCAGACCCATTTGCTCGTTGAGGGAGTAGATATAAGCCACATCCTCCATTGATTTGCACAGTTCGAGACATTTGTCTGCCAGAGGATCGAACAAGTCGGGTTTGGCCGTTTTCAGCTGCTGTGCCATCACCTTTACGAACACATCCAAGGTAGGGTGTTCGGGATTATGCAAATTGACGAAGTTGTTGTTGATACCGTCCTTCAGCCATTCCTTATTGCTCAATGAGTAAGCGTGCAACGCCGCTACTGCTTCCGCTATCTAAAGTAAACTGTGGTCACGTCTTGGCCATGGCTAGTTTACGCTATCCACTCTGTCCCGGCTGCTGTAGCACCGGTGGAAGCGGTGTAGTTGTGGGTTCGAAACCTGTTGAGGCGATGGGAAGTAGTTGACACAGAGCCCAAGTCGAAAGTCAGCAATGGCAAGTAGATAAATGGAACCAAACCTTAGCTGTCTTACACACACCGACAGCAAAGGGGAGGGTTGTTGTTAAGGAGGCTGCCGGACCTTCTGTCTCTTCCTGCTCTATAGCAGTTGGCTACTCCTAGTCTGAAAGGACAAAAAGTTACAACAGCTGTGCTGTAGGCATTACAAGTAACAGGGGTCCCCACCCGACCTAAGCTAGACACTTCCCGATCGGTGGCCCGATTTTTCCGATCCCCTTCCGATTTTGCAGGCATGTAATTTTTGAAGCAATTTTTTACAATTTCCTTAGAATTCCAATCACTAAAATTGCTAAAAGAAACTTTTAGCTGTATTTGAGCCCAACCGAGCTAGCAAAATTTTGATGATTTTCGACCAAAAATTGTGCTTTTAGTAACAAACGCTCCACTAGATTTTGAGCTCAGACTAGAGATGTGCCCGTCAACGATTTTTGACGGGCCGGGCCGGGCACCATTTTCAGGCCCCCCGGGCCGGGCCCGATTTTGATGCCCGTCGGGCATGGCGGGCCGGGCATGCCGCACCTGATCGGCCCGCCGGGCCGGGCCGGGCCGGAAAAAAGGTGCCCGTGCACATCTCTAGCTCAGCTCAGACCCTGCCCCGGCCGGCACCAAACCCGCAAACAAAGTGCCCCATCGACGGATGACTTATTAGATGTCTGACACGACACGAACATGTACCTCCTTTACACCTGACACAGAAAAAGACCTTACAGGCTGTTAATCGACCATGTAGTACTTGTGTGTCATTCAAAAATTCAAAATTCGGCACCCCACGCCCTACCAACGGTCTTTGACAACATCAAAACTATCAAGTTTTTGTCTAACACACATGGACAACACTTATTTGGGAGCAAGCAGTATGTGTAGGCACAGTTGTTAGGGTCCAAAATTAAAAAAAAACTTTTTGAAGGCTTTTTTTGAAAATCAATATGCAAATTAAGGGAAAAAGTGGAAAAATTCACGTAAAACATTCAATTTTTTCGTAAATTCGTTGGAAGCAGCAAACATTTTATCCAGCAACCTGCATAATACTTCTTTTGGATTGAGCCTAACAGCGACTGTTTAAGAAATCCTTCCTTAGGATTCACCTAGAAGTGCCTCTAAAGACAATTTTCGGTGAAAATATGCAGTTACAGGCAGTGTTTAGACCTATATTGGCGTTTTCGAACAGGTTTCTTGACTGACTTGAGGTGCAAAAGTCGAAAATTTTTTGTAAGTACCTGTACTAGCATGCTGGACCCATTTAATACTATTTTCAAAAAAAATTTATTAATTTTAAAAAAAGCAAAATTTTTCGCCTTCAAAACAATTTTGTTAACAACTGTGTGTAGGTAGAGATTTACGTGTTATATCCTGGCTTGTCAAGTGTCTAGTTAAGGTGTTAGTCTGCCATCGGCGTGTGGCATATTGGTTAGTGCGATTCCCAGCTACGCTCTTGCACATGCCTAACTTTTTCACCTTTCTTTATAAAAACGTGCACGTTTTCTATTCCAACCCCCTCCCGACGTTTTACCAATTGCACACAGAACATTAACTAAAAAGGGTGAAGAAGTTCAAAACTTGATTGGTTGTTAGATTACGCAAACCCATCAGGAGTTCACGATGGACAGTAATTAGATTAGTACTAACTAACCTGAAACATCTGACCAACGGTCAGTCCATCAATAAACATGGTGCCAGCACCATAAGAAAGGTCCTCCAGAATGAGTACTCCGGGTTCCTCGCTAGACAAATCACGACCGTAGTAACACCGTGGCACTTTGAGCCCGATTGGGGGCCATTTACGAAACACATCATACACACTCACTTCGCAGTGGTGAATCTACAATACAACACAGAACGGAGAGGCTCTCAATAATTAACTGTTACAGTCTATACCGCGGGCATCTATATGAAGCCCGGTAATTATCTAGTTTAACTTTAGACCTATGGTTAGGCTAAAGCTAAACAGATCAGGCGCCCTACCAAGGGGAAAGTCAGCCGGCACAGTTGGTGTAGTGGTTTAGGCCGCATGGCCACTGTGCGCGACGTCGTGCGCTCATCCTCTCGGCGCGGCAAGTTTCTTGCCGCAAAGAGTTGGTCGTCGGCGCAAAGCTCCACCCAGGCCACCAAAAGCTGGTTACAGCGAGTAGGTAAAATGGGAACCAACTGGATCTGCCGTTGCACCGCAGCCGCTCCAAAGCATGCCGCGTTGGGAAGAAGATCTACGATGTCAGAAGCTGTCTGAGAAACCAACTTTGCTGGGAGCCCTCTGGCATATGGGGCACCGGCGGCCGTCGGGAGCTGTCAGCATTATGGCATCAACACGCCGGCCGCCCTCCTGGTGACCGGCGCCCAGCAGCATGGCTAGGAGTGGCTGGCAGTGAAAGAATGGCAACGTCCGAGATGACGAATCACGGGGGTAGCGAAATGGACCTCGAGTGTGATCGTAGGCCGTAAGGCACCCCCGCAAATCGGATCGGGGGAAGTCTTCGTGCATGTGATTCACCAAATCGTATCGTCGTCGCGTCAGTTAGCAGAGTTTTCCACTTACAAGACCTGGTCTTATAACTGGAAAATGCCCAAATTTAGGGTCACTTTTTGGCGCCCTTTCGAAGACCATGGTCTTTATAACTGGAAAATGATATTTCGCTTCAAAAAGCGGATTTATGGCCAAACATTAAATTGATCTTGACGTAGATGGTTGCTCCTGGAATGCCTGACCATTTTAAGGTAAACTTGTAAAACTTTGTTTGAAATTTTTCAAGGAAATAGTGTTGAAGCATAGCAGAGTACTGTATTGTGTCGAAAACAAAAACCAGAATAGCATGTTTTACATTCGAATGTACTTCTGCCCTTGTTTTCTAACGATAGACAGCTTTTGTTCACTTTAAAAACATTTAGTTGCGTGTTAAAATTGGCCAATTTAACTAAGACCATGGTCTTTTAACTGGAAAATGGATGTCAATGAACTCAGCTTTCAGACCACCTATTACGCGGGGTGGCTAGGACCCAGAAAGAAAAGTTTCGAACTTTGCTACATATAACCCATGTTAGGGGTGGGCAAAGCCCGCGGCTCATGTATGCTAACAAAATAATCAACAGACCTTGAAGAGAGGCATTTTGCTGAAATCGATTTTTTTCATGGTGTCTTTCATGTCGCCCTCGTCAACTCGATTCAACGCTTCCTCCAGTTTAGAGGCATCCGGAATCTGAACTACCACTTAGTCTTCAATCAATCACCACCTACACAAACGTCAACAAACAAACTAACAAGAAACAAAAAGGTCCAGCAAGGAGAGTAAATTACTTTTCCAACCATACATGTACTAGGGGGGTTGGGGGGTTACCCCCCTGCTGGAAAGGCCAAACCCCCCCTCACCCCCCCCCCCGAGACAGGTTAAGGGACCCCTCCCCTGACCAAAAAATACAAGTGGTGGTAGTGGCTCCAGTATTAACAAACTGGGTCAGAAATCACTAATTTTTAGCCTAAAATTCACTTGAAAAGCCTTTGGAAACCGAATTTGGCGTTTCCACTGCTGATATTTAAGAAAAATCGGTGTTTTTGGAAGCTCTTTTTGTCATTTTTTGCTTGTTTTTAGCTGTAAAACGCTATTTGGCAGCTTAAAATAGCGATTTTTAGCGTCCTTACTGAGAAAAACGTGCTAAAAACGCATTTCTAGGCGTTTTGGAGCTTTTTGAAATTTGGGACCCCCCACCTGGGCGAAACCCCCCCCCTCGACCCCCCACCTGAGGAAACCCCCCCCTACCCCCCTCCCCCCAGGTCGGCCCGGAGCTGTTACATGTATGTTTCCAACGCAACTTGCTCAGATGCTAAACAATATTTGCTCAACTGGATCAAAATCGCCTTTCAGTGACGATTTTTTTACTTTTCTGGGAACCGGGCCTAGCTCTACATGTGGCAAAAAGCTCAAACTCCATCCAGATTTTTGCAGCCCAACCTTTTCAACACAATTCTGTCCAGTTAAAGAGCGTTGAGGCAACTGGATACCTTGAGAGCAACACTGGCTGGCAGATTCTTGTCATCAGAGTTCCAGGAAATCGTGACGATGAGAATGGTGGACATAAAACCTTTTCCGTAGCCGATTTGAGTGGAAGAAACGTCTTCAATGCAAGCCTTAGTGCCAATCTCATTCTGCAGTGTCTCCTGCAAACCAGACCTATTTACTTCCCATACACAGACATGTAGCGGGTCATCCACCGCCGATCTGAAGCGGTTCGGAGTCTGAGACCAAATAGATTTAGAGTACTAAAATTCAGAGCTCGAATTTTCGGGCCCAAATTGTTTGCAATCGTGATGACGTCACGGTAGCCAGAAATAAGTACGGTAGGTTTGTGAAGAAAATTAAAATTAAAGAACCCCGAGAGACGCATCTGGAGTATAGGGCAGGCTCCGGCCGGAGGGCCTGTTTCCCAAACATAAAAGTACCCCTAGGGACGCATCAGTATAGGGTACGATCCCGAGTTGTATAGGCATAACGACGTTTATATAGATTGATCTGTAGCCGATTTTTGACCTTCATCTCCCCGTCTACACCTAAAATCGAATTGGGGTCTACCTGTAACCACTGGATTGTGAAGGCTGACTCTCCGATCTTCTTTTCACTCATTTCCAATGTCAGCACACACGTGTCACAACACTAGACTAGTCTAGACTAGACAGCAGTCAGTTGCCGCTGTGCAGCAAAATTCATCCAAAAACCGATTTTTTACATCGACAAGCACCTTTACACCTTGCCTGGCTTAGGGGATGCAAAGGCAACAAGACGCCGAACGAAATTAGGACTTTTTCGAACCAACAACACAACACTCAAACACATACATGTAACAGGTCATCCGCCGATGGGGGGAGGGGGGGGGTCTGGCGCCGGCCGGGGGGGTCTGAGCCAAAATTTTGGTGGAGGGGGGGGGGCACTAAAAAACGCTCAAAAATCGAAAAAATCGCAATTTTTCGGCTAAAAATTGCCAAAAATCGCTAATTTGGGCTGAAATACAGCTAAAAAGTGCTGTTTTGCAGGCGATTTCGGCAATTTTTGTGCGTGAAATTGTAAAAAATTGCAAAAATTTGCTCGAAAATTTACTTGCCAGAAAAATCGGAGGGGGGGGGGGTCGGTGAAATCGTCTCGGGGGGGGGGGGGGGGGGGCCCAAGCGGGGGGGGGGGTCTGGCCTATTTCGGGTGGGGGGGCGGGCCCCCCCCAGACCCCCCCCCCCCCCCTGTTACATGTATGCTCAAACATAGGGCTCGATTGTCAGCCAGCAAGAACTACCTACCAAACAAAACAAAATAGCTAAGCAGTGTTGCCAGGTGCTAGCCAGTCCAGTATACTACCATCAGCTCAAAATTATACTACTTTATACTACAATTTTCGCCATTATACTACATATTCATACTACGCTGTAAAACTGTCAGATCAAAGGTTTAAAGCATAGAAAACTATTAGGTAATTCAGACAGCAATTGCAGAAGCGTTTTAATTTCGACTCAAAGAGTTTTTTACACAAGCTAAAGTTTCAATGACTTTTTAAAGCATCGAAAACTTAGGCATTTTGCCAGTTTGCGTATGATTTACCCTTGCCGTTGCCCTCAATGGTAAGCAAGTTCAAATTTAAGTGAAACTGTTTTCGATTCGACTTTTTAAAATACATGGGGTGGGGGCCTAAGGGCCTTACCGACCTCAATCCGGCCAAGGCCCCTCACCGGTCCATCCAGCACCGTATCCCCTCCGGCAGAAATTTTTGGCGATTTATAAGGAAAATTTGATTGATTTCGCTAGCTTCGCTAGAAGTGAAGTGAAATCGGAGTTCTCCGAACTATTTCGAACGATTAACATAGCTTTCTGGCGTCAGTGTATTGACGCTCGGCCATTTTAAAAGCGCAGATTAGCAAGACTGTCACGTCCACATGGCCTGCGTCGGTGTAATACGCCAGTTAATGTTATTTTGGACACGCATGGTGGAAGGATTCAGCAGTAAACAAGTACCGAACTGAGGCCAACAAAATTTTATAGAAAAAGACAGTAATAACACCACTCCAATTCCACATCTGTATCGCGAAGCTGAGTTCGAGAGCTTCAAATGAACATCTGAAGGCAACTGTGACCCGAACTAAAGTAAAACATGACGACAAGTCAGCAAAAGCCCTGAGCGAAACAGTACCATGAGGTACCGTGTGCATTGGTCTACAACGCGGCTTGTACGTTGACCACATGGATAAACGAATGATCCGCTTACTGTCATAAGCCTGAAAACGACGGTCACAAATTACAGAGATCAGCACCCGAAAGAGGTGGAAGACAGAGAGGCTTACAGTAGCTGAAAGCCGAATGAACTGTAAGTCAAAGCTGTAGAAAAGCAACCAATGCTGTGTGCGTAAATTGTGATCACCGAACCGTGGACCCTGCATCACCTGAAACGATGGGTGGGGTATGGCAATAGTCCAGACAGGGTGGGAGAAAGCTATGTTAATCGTTCGAAATAGTTCGGAGAACTCCGATTTCACTTCACTTCTAGCGAAGCTAGCGAAATCAATCAATTCTCCTTCACTATTTCTCACTCATAACATAGCTTGTTCAAAGCGCCTGAACAGTGGGTACCGCTCAGCAGAACATTGGAAAATTGGTTAGAAGTAGCTACTTTCCGGAAATAAAACCGGTAAAAGAGGTAGATCGAGTGGCCCAATGACCAGCCTTTAAAAATCAAAGGCAAAGGCAACCCCTTTCCAAAGGCTGCAGAAGCCGCAGCAGAACGAGTCGAGTGAGCTTTAAATTGTGCAACGCCAACCCCTGCCTTCAAAAAGGACCGAGAAAGAAGCCACCGAGAAATAGTACCAGCAGAAACAGGGTTACGCGGCTTACAAACAGAAATGAACAACTTCGCAGAGTCGCCCCTGACAGGCGCTGTCTTTGACAGATAAGCCCTAAGATAAGAGACACGACACAACGTTAAATCCTCAAGGAAACGATGATAGACAACGGAAGGAACGCCCGAACTAGGGGTCCTAGTTTTGGTCATGCCGGCGAAAAAGAACGTAACAGATGCCGGCCAAATGAACAGTCAGAGATTGAAAATTTTGCTATCTCTGAAGCTTGTCTCGGCGAGAACAGTGCGAGAAGCAAACACAACTTCAAAGAAGTGTCCTTGAGATTCAAAGACTGATTCTGTGAATAAAAGCTAACACACTATCCACGTCCCAGGGTGAGCAAGACCTAGGTTTTGGGGGTTAGCCCGGAAGGCACCCTTCATAAGCCGAGAAACAAGGGGGTGAGAACCCAAAGAGAAACGTTCACTAGAAGATAAAAGCGAAGACAAAGCTGAACGAGCGGTGTTGACCACTGAATAGTGGGCACCCGTATAAGATAAGGACGCTAGGAAATTTACAACGTCAACCTCACTGGTGTAAAAGAATCAACGTGCCGGCGCACACACCAGCGACGCCATTTAAGAAAGGGCATATTGTCCTGTTTACAAGTACTGCTGGCGAACTGGCCGACAGTGAGTCGGGGCTGCGTCCCGAAAAAGCTCCTGTGAGCAGAGTCCCTGCCAGAAATAGGCCAGGCCGCTAGAGCGAGCAACTGGCGACCAGAAGCTGTCCGTTCAGAGACAACAAAAGGTTGAGTACCTGAGGAAGCAGAATCGGCGGCGCCGACAACAGAGATAGAAGCAAGAGGTACCACGCCTGGCCCGGCTACAGGGGCGCTATTAGCAGCATCTAGCTGAAGAAGAACATGCTTGTCTCTGTGCGCGTGGAGGAACGTCTTTAACCCCAAAAACGCTCCAGATAGCTCTAAAAAGTTAAGGCTTTTAGACCGCTCCGCTCAGTTCCAAAACCCCGAAAGTTCTCTAGAGGCGCAGACCGCGCCCCAACCAGAAAACGAGGCATCAGATGCAATAACAAAATCTGGGCCTGCGGAACAGACAACACGGAAATCCAGAAGCAAACCAAAAACTCAATAGTTTGGACCGGCCTAACAAACGACTTCTCTCCACAAACTATGCCAACTACTCGGCAGTTGGGTATGCCTCGCATAGATAACGTTCAAACGAGTGCTTACGAGTGCTTACGACAACTGAGTAAACAGCTGTAAACAGCAGTAGCGGCCAACTACAACACACGACCGACGGTCGTAATTGAAACTAGCTCTAACGAGGCGTCTCTCAACGCTCACACGAGTGCTTACGAGTGCTTCCGACCACTGAGTAAACAGCTGTAAACAGCAGTAGCGGCCCACTACAACACACAACGGTCGGTCGTAATTGAAACTAGCTGTAAAGAGGCGTCTCTCAACGCTCAAACGAGTGCTTACACAACTGAGTAAACAGCTGTAAACAGCAGTAGCGGCCCACTACAACACACGACGGCCGGTCGTAATTGAAACTAGCTCTAAAGAGGCGTCTCTCAACGCTCAAACGAGTGCTTACACAACTGAGTAAACAGCTGTAAACAGCAGTAGCGGCCCACTACAACACACGACGGCCGGTCGTAATTGAAACTAGCTCTAAAGAGGCGTCTCTCAACGCTCACACGAGTGCCTACCACAACTGCGTGGTCAAGACCAATAAGCGGGTGGGCGAATGCCCTTTGTGCGCTCTTGTCACGGACGCAAACAGACCGACGCTGAATGGTCAGTTTTTGAATGGCCATCGTCCCTAAGTAGGGGAACGCATGTTCAATAGCATTCACACCATTCTGAGCTGTGATGGTGCCGGTCTGTTGAGACTCCACCAGCTCATGGAGCATGAGCAAAGGATAAAAACGTCAAGGACGTTTTGCTGCACGATTTTCAAATCCGTGCCCTTGTAAGTTGGAACGGCAGCCAACCACTCATCAAAGAGAGAGAGCAATGTCGGGTCTGCCACCGGTGCAGAAAGCAACGGAGAATAATCAACGACTTTATGCTGAGCGCGCATAGCCGCCTTCGATGAACGCGGGAGCGCACGACCGCCAGCCAGAATTGTTTGGTTTCGGACCCGGCCAGTTGCTATAAACTGTGATCTACAGCCTGAACAGCAGGCGCCGGAAAGACAAAATCGAGCTGAGTTGCAGTGGCACTGCACTGACTGGCAGAACCCGACATCTCGTCATCCTCGCCACCCAGGGGAGCAGCTAAAAACCGTTCTCGCTCGTGTCTCAAAGAAGACAGCTCATCATCTAAACGATTGAGCTCCGACACTCGTTAGAACTGCGCGGCTTCCGTGGCGCTCTAACCCGCACATGACCATCATCACGATCATCAACATCTGAACTACCACTCTCACTAGAGCTACTGCCGCTACTGGAACTCGACTTGCTAGAGAGCCGCCGCCTCCCACGTTTGTGATTACCTTCATCCGGAGGAGGGCTCTGCTCCTCAGGCAGTTGCTGCTGTTGTTGTTGCTGCTCAGCAGACTGCGGCTGCTGAGCCGGCTGATCCATGAGAATCCGCACACACGGTCCGAAAGACTGACGCACAAGGTCTCAAAGACCCACTGTCGCACAACGGTCACAAAGACCGGACTGTCGCACAAGGCCTCGAAGGCCGACTGACGCACGATGCCCAACTGGCAGTAAGAAAACCCGAAACAGCAGCAGCTGCAGACAGATGACGGCGGCAGAGCGAAAAGGAAAGAAAGGCAGTCTGAAAAGGATCAGAGCGAAAATTAGAGTCGCTCGGTTACAAAACCCGAGCAGAGAACCAAAGCAAAGCAAACCTCAAAGAGGAGCGCTAAAAGAAAAACCACAGCCATGCGTGGCCAAAATAACATTGACTGGCGTATTACACCGACGCAGGCCATGTGGACGTGACAGTCTTGCTAATCTGCGCTTTTAAAATGGCCGAGCGTCAATACACTGACGCCAGAAAGCTATGTTATGAGTGAGAAATAGTGAAGGAGAACTGCGATTTATCAGCGATTTTTGGCCTTTTTGAAAATCAGCCTCCTCAAGACGATCTCAGGCCCCACCCACCAGATTTTCCCGGCCTATGTGTTGTATGTAGGTAAAATTCGTTCTGGTCTTAGAGAGTCTAAGAACTCTAAACCTAAGCTGGAAACTAAGCCAAGCCTCAGTCTACTAAGCGCTATTTTTATGGATGGGATCCAACTTCACTTTTTCTATAAGGCCATAGCGTCAAACTGGATTTTTCCTTTGGTTGATCATTGAAGTCATATTTGTTCAATATCAATGAAAACGGTTAGTTGATTGTTTGCTCAAAAACGCATACTTTTAGCGATTACTTTAATTTTTCTCATGGAGAATAACTAATTATGTCAATTTGATGTGAACAAAGGAAAAACCTGTCTTCAAACAGGAAAAAATTGACGAGTTTTCTCAAAAATTGGGAAAAGGTGACATCTGAAATGGAAATGTTGAATTATACTACATTTTATACTACTAATTCTAAAATTATACTACATTTATATACTACATACTACAGCCGTTTTTTCGATACTTTTCGAAGGTCAATTATACTACAGGTAGTATTATTATACTACACCTGGCAGGCAACACTGTAGCTAAGCATTGGACATGGACGACTAAAAACTACTGGACTGATCGCGCTCCCGGCCGCTAATACATACTTAGGGTAACTTTACAAGTCCATATCTTTGGAACCATTCGACCTACAAACAATATATATACATCTTTAGAATCCTCATGGTCTCAGCAATCGAACGCAGTGCTTAAATCGCTTTCAAACCCACTACAAGAAAAGTTGATTTTTTGCCATCGCGCAAATTAGGATTACCGATCAATGTTGCGCAGATTAGGTTGCACCACAGTACAGAGCTCGGCCCCCTCTACAACTTTGGTCATACGGCCCAAAGCGCTCCGACGCATCCATAAGGAGTTATTTGCAAAAAACTCTGAATTCATTTAACTTTGAAACGGAGTCAGTAATCTTGTTATCTGCGCTAACTAATAGCTAATTCCAGAAAATATAGAAAGAGAATCATTTATTTTTGCGTACAGTGCAGTTACGTGCGCGCGTATTAGTTGTCTGTTTACTTTGGCCGCCTACCTGCAACGGCCGTGTGTATCGATTTTTCTGGCCACGCCTGTCTGCTTGTCTGTTGTCTGGCACTGGCAGTGTGTGCTGGTGAGGTGCACGCGTGGCTTGCGGCCGCGAGTTTCTTGCTTGTCGGTCGGTCGGCCGGACTGTTTTGCTGTTTGGTTTAGTCTGCCTGCACCCACAGGTATTAGTCAAGACTGAATTATTAAAGATTTTCTGCTGCGCCGTCATCGTGATGCTTCTTGATTCACATGTTTCCTGCGCATTAACTGTTTTTGCCGGAAATTGTGTTGGGCCACCCATTAACCTTAATTGTTCTGCTTCTTTTTGACTACCTACCTCAGTTTTCTTTCTTCTATTAGTGAATGAGATAAGGGTAGAAAAGTGCCATGAGATTTGGCCTGCGCCCGGTTTTTCTTGTGTTCCTTTTCCATTCATTTATCTGTACTAGCAAGAATATATTCTTGGTACTAGCATACATCGGCCGCGTAGGGTAAGGGTGGGGTTTACCCCCTCCCCTCACCAGCCAACACCACCCCCTCGGTCGGCCATACCCCCTCTCCGACCCCCCTCCCAGAGGAGAAAATTTTTGCTTATTTAAGGCGAAATAGGCGTTTGTTTGGATTTTTCCGGGCCCCCGCCCCTCCCCGAGATCTCCAGACAGCCCTCCGGATTTTTCCAGCCCATGTATGGATACTAGATACAAAGTAGGTAACCTATCTCATTGACTTCTTTCATCTTTTTACACGACTCTCCACCCATTGCAGACATAGGCCAAAACTGGCTTTTTCTCATATGTATCGGCATGCTAATTGCTTTATTCATTTCTTAAGTGAATTTCGTTTCTCTTTTTCTCTTCGACTGATGATTCTTAATTGGTTTTTGACATTCGCGCTTAGCGGGTTCGTTTTTTCTGTGATATGTACATAGATCTTTGTTTCGTGCAAGGAGCTTCTCGGCCCAGACCAAAGTGAATCTGAGCTGCCTCCCCTTGAAATTGAAGGAGACTCAGAAAACATCGGCTTGTTTCTGAGTGAAATTAATCGTGGTGGCTTATTTGTCCCGAGTGCTGCAGCTTTTGGAATCTGGCTGAAAGCCTGGTTCGTCTTTACTTGCATTCAAAACGACCCTACTCTCAAGGACAAGTTCCTGCATTGCGATTTTCACCGGTCAGTATTTGTTGAAACCGTCGTGTTGCTGTTAGAAGAGGATTTCCAGCTGCTGGACATTCTGGTTTCTGAGCTTTCCTGTCTGCAGGGTCATTCGTTTGCCCGACTGCTCGTCACCAAATTTTTCAGCTGCATGTGCAAAAACCTCGTCAAGAAGCTCACTGCTACTGGTGTTAAGCGCAGTGCGCAAGCCAAAATATCAAAATTTGGACGTAGTCGGTAACTGTATGTAATGCTACTTTCATTCTCCTGTGATTTTGGTCCAGTGTTCATAATACCTTGTCTGATATTTTTTTTTCGGTCGCTTCTTTGCTGTTAATGCATGTTTCCCATGTATTAAATATATTCAGAGTTTTTTGCAAATAACTCCTTATGGATGCGTCGGAGCGCTTTAGGCCGTATGACCAAAGTTGTAGAGGGGGCCGAGCTCTGTACTGTGGTGCAACCTAATCTGCGCAACATTGATCGGTAATCCTAATCTGCGCGATGGAAAAAAATCAACTTTTCTTGTAGTGGGTTTGAAAGCGATTTGAGCACTGCGTTCGATTGCTGAGACCGTGAGGATTCTAAAGATGTATATATATTGTTTGTAGGTAGAACGGTTCCAAAGATACGGACTTGTAAAGTTACCCTAAGTATGTATTAGCGGTCGGGAGCGCGATCAGTCCAGTAGTTTTTAGTCGTCCATGCATTGGAGTGCGTCAATTCGCGGGCAAAACCTAAACGCACCGTCAGTCAACACCATAGCACCAGCGGCCTCATGGGACCGCACTCCTGTCGTTCTCCACTTCCGTTTTTTACAAAAAGTTGCAACAACAACAAACAACGACGACGACGACGACGACGACAACACCAACACCAACACCAACACCAACACCAACACCAACACCAACACCAACACCAACACCAACACCAACAACAACAACAACAACAACAACAACAACAACAACAACAACAACAACAACAACAACAACAACAACAACAAGAACAAGAACAAGAACAAGAACAAGAACAAGAACAAGAACAAGAACAAGAACAACGCAAAAATAAATAACACAAAGAATGTTCCACTCGCGGCTTGGCCATAGTCAACTGAGCGACCATGCGCTGCAACATAATCGCGCCTATGTGGGAGCGAACGAAACCGCGTTGGCGTGAACGGAACCACGGTACTGAAATTATAATTTTACTTAAAACTCCCTTGTGGTATTAAAAACACACATTCTTGTCAGAAAACGCGAATTTAGTGAAGTGACCCATGCAGGTCTCTAGGCCTAGAGCTACTATCGCGGACTCTGGTCTGTCCATCAGATCGCATTGACTTCGAACTTCGGCTTTGACAGCAAAAATACTGAATAACACATTTACTCCCAGCACATTCAACGAATCAGTCACAATTATTAGAAATAACCGGAATTTTAGCTGTTCAGACATTTATTACTGGATATCAAGCCTTCTGGCAATCGGCAAATAAATATAATGGGCCAAGTAAATTTTGTTCGATTTCTGGTAAATCTTAAAAGAATGGGCGACCGCCATATTAGCAGAATATTTTCCTACTTTCAGGGCCTAAAGACTAGTGTTTCCGAGTAAATTTATTTTGAAATTAAATAACTATTAAATTGCTTGCTCAACCTTCAGAAGAAAATCACTTGCTATTAATTTGCTTGGTACCCAAATTCTGAAATTTAATTTGATACAAATTTGTTATTTGATATGAATTAAATATAAATTTGCTAAAATCAATACTCAATTCCGGAGGAAACCGCTCAAAAAAAGCTGGGTCGCGTCAGTTCAAAATGAGTTGACCTTTCCTCAGATAGCGACAAATGGTCTACAAATTAGCATTTAATGAATTGATATCTTTGCTATAAGCATAAACAAAGTCATCTTTTGGTTGAACTTGTTGTTTTGTAGCCAGACTTTGGTTAGTGAAGTTGTCGAAACAAGCAAATTTATATCAAATTCATATCAAATTTATATCAAATTTCTAGGCCAATTTTACTAAATTTAATATAATTTTAATTTGTTTAATAGTCATGGCGAGAAATTTAATTTGTTATTAAATTGCTATTTACTTGGTGATTTTGGCCAAAACAATTTAATTTTGTTATTAAATTTTTATTTGATCGGAAACACTACTAAAGACGCAAAAACAGTTACGAATCACCTGAATGTGACTGCGCATTTTAGCAGCACCGTTGGCGTCATCGAATGACGTGGGGTAAAAGGGCCGCCTGTCACCTGTGGGCAAAGCGTTTAAAAACGGAAGAGGAAAATAACTGAAAGTTCGGTCCGATGCGGCTTACGGTGCTACGGTAGAGATGTGCACGGGCACCTTTTTTCCGGCCCGGCCCGGCCCGGCGGGCCGATCAGGTGAGGCATGCCCGGCCCGCCATGCCCGGCGGGCATCAAAATCGGGCCCGGCCCGGCCCGGGGGGCCTGAAAATGGTGCCCGGCCCGGCCCGGCCCGCCCAAAATCCGGCCCGGCCCGGCCCGCCCAAAATCCGGCCCGGCCCTGTCCGGCCCGTAAATTTTGCTTTGACTTGCTAAATTTTTGAAAATTTGGCATGAATTTTCAGATTAAAAGCTAAATTTCATGTTAAGCTTTGGAAATTGGCATTTTAAAACAGCGAATTTCAAATTTATCTTGCTTTTAACTAGAGTGCGAACTGGTATTGGGTTGTTTTCCAGGAATTGGATATTGGGTTAATTTGTCATTGATAATGATACACAATGTACACATTACATATCCAGGGTAGTGGTTGACAACCTTTTTAAAGCCAGACGCAGAAGGTCAACCCTATAAATCAAAGTGTGCACTTGAATCTAAGCCTGAGCTCCAAATTGAGGCTTAAAATTAAGTTGGTCGGCAGGTGGGGTAAAGGCTTGTGTACCAACGGCACCAAGGCTGAAATTACTGTTAAAATAATTCTGCATATGGTAGAACGGCGCGTATTTTGAATTCATTTGGGGCAATGCTAAGCTAATCAAGGTGTTCTTTTTGTATTCTGCTGTTCTTTATATATGCCCGACGGGCATCAAAATCGGGCCCGGCCCGGCCCGGGGGGCCTGAAAATGCTGCCCGGCCCGGCCCGGCCCGTCCAAAATCGTTGACGGGCATGCCCGGCCCGTGCACATCTCTATGCTACGGTTCTTTTTGTTTTTTGCCCATTCAGGGACTGGTTATAAGAACCCCGATGTTGGTATTTAAATGTAATTCACGCATGCTTTTAGGGCGGGAATTGCGTCCAGGCGCACTATCCCGCGTGCCGTACCGCGATGACTAGAAGCGTGGTCGAACATGTGCGCGATAGTTATGGAACCGACTTATGGTACCGACACCATATAAGGAGCCGGTACCATATATGGTACCGGTACCTAGGGTAGTGGTACCATATATGGTTCTGGCACTATACATGGTACCGTCACCATATATGGTACCGGTACCATATATGGTGCCCCCACGTTCGGCGACTGTGGTGGTACATGTACCATATATGGCACCACTACCTATGGTACGAAATCTGAACGGAGTGGTACCATATATAGTACCGGTACCGGAAAAACGCGAAGGTGGGGGTACCATACTTACATGTAACAGGGGGGTCTACCCCCACTCGACTTAGGCCAGACCCCCCGCCCGGATGCCCCCCCCCCCCCGAGACGATTTCGCCGACCCCCCCCCCCCTCCGATTTTTCTGGCAAGTAAATTTTTTGTACAACCTTAGAGGGAGTAATTGCTCTAATACTGTAGGTAGGTTCCAATTATTAATAGCTCTAGGCCCATCCCATCCGACCTTTGCGTCGCTCGTTATTTTCTTCTTTTTGGTCTTTGTGCACGCGCTTGCGGCGTAAACTGTCTGGCGGGCATTCTTCTTTGGCTCTTCTGCCGTAGCCGGCCTAGGTGCACGCACACGCGTGGACGGGTTTCACTTACGGCGTGCCGGTACCAGATATGGTACCACCACAGACCCTGAACGTGGTGGGGCTGGGGGTACCATATATGGTACCACTACCTAAGGTACCGGTACCATATACATTGTATAGTACCGGCACCTTATATGGTGTCGGTACCATAAACGGCGTTAAGTGCCTGACTGTAATAGGCATACATGTAACAGGGGGGTCTGGGGACGATTTCGCCGACCCCCCCCCCCCTCCGACTTTTCTGGCAAGTGAATTTTTGAGCAAATTTTTGCAATTTTTTACAATTTCGGATACAAAAATTGCCAAAATCGCCTGCAAAACAGCACTTTTTAGCTGTATTTCAGCCCAAATTAGCGATTTTTGGCAATTTTTATCCCTTCTTTCACTGCCAGCCACTCCTAGCCCTTCTTTCACTGCCAGCCACTCCTAGCCATGCTGCTGGGTGCCGGTCACCAGGAGGGCTGATACTTTACTGATGTTACCGGTACTGATTTTTAAGAGAAATCTGTGTTTTTAGGAAGCACTTTTTGTCATTTTTTGCTTGTTTTTAGATCTAAAACGCTTTTTGGCCTTAAAATGTATTTCCAGATTTCCAGGCGTTTTGGAGCTTTTTGAAATTTTGGACCCCCTCTGGACGAAACCCCCCTCGACCCTTCCCCACATGAGGGAAAACCCACGTACCAGCGACCCTCCCACAGGTCGACCAGGAGCTGTTATATGTATGGTCATCCCTTGCATCCACACCGGCGGAAGACTGTCATGAGCATAGAAGTGTTAAACAAGTTTCTGTAAAAGTAAAGTGTAACTGTTTGTGTAACCAAAACTGTCACATGAAGTTTGAGAATGGAGTCGGTTCAGCGGTGAGTCAGTCGATCGATATGTCTGAGGGACCAGTGACGTCGTCTGGCGTTTCAGCGCTGCATAGCAATACTAGCGCGGCTGGCAAAACTGAGTAGTCAGCCGTTTGTCTGGAGGCTCGCTACGTATCTTTACTCCGTCTAGGCCGTATTTCGCAATCGTTTTACCGTTATGGCGCAAAACTCCACCCTTACTAAGTTCAAAGTAGCTCCTGTGGAGCAAGGAAAGGCCAATTTGAAGGGTGCCAGCTTGAAAGACGCATCAGACGTGGTCAAAGAGTATTGGAAAGAGAAATATCCCGAGCAAAATGCGCTGACGTTTGAGGTAAAAGAGAATTAACATAATTCAGTAACAATTGATCCATTCATAAAAAGGTTATACCCTGATTTTCAGGTTGGTTTTGCAAATCACAATCTCGTAACGTTACGAGATCCATCTCGTAAATGGGGAATGTCGCATAAGCATGGTTTTATAGCGGCCGTGCTGGCAGCCTACAACAACCACTTGCCTTTGATTCTGTCTCCTGACGATTTCTGGATGCTAATAGCTCTAGGGGTGGGTCAATTTCTGGGCTCCGACCCTGAGATGGCCGAGAAATACCGGTATTCATTCGTAAGTCATGAGGGCAAACAGAAGCTGGTAGTGCAAGGTGAGAAGTATGGCATCAAGCCCAAACACCCTAAGGCCAATGGAACCGGCTGGCCTGGCGCCATGCAGGAAATGACCGATCTGATAAAAATGGAAACAGCTACCAATATCGCAGACTTGATGAGAAAACCGTTTTCCACTACCGGTGCAGTGGAACGCATGGCAATGAACGTCACTCTGATGGAAACTATGAAAAACTACTTTTCCTACAATTCTTCACTGTTTTGTGGAATACCGGAAGTCACTCTGGAGGGCACAGAGGACGATTACCTCTCTATTCTGGAAAGAATCGACGACTTGGTCAAGATACTACCCGACTTTGTTGTGAGTTAGTACGTAACCGATTGAATTAGGCTCAGATGGTTTGGTCTAAATTTCAGTGGTACCTGAAGCGTGTTCACCAGCACTTGGTCAAGGTGCACCAGAGCAAGACCGGCAAGGTGGACACGGATTGGTGGCGGACCATGGTCACTCATGCTGTGGAAGGCTCGGGCGATGTCCGGTTCACCGGGTGGCTGTCAGACTTCATCGCCTTCGCACCCAGACGTTCGGACTCTAAACTGGTTCCGTACCAAAGGAGCTCTTGGAAGGAGATGGACTTTGAAGACTGCAACATACTGGCCGTCACTTTCACCGACTTCATTCTTGAAGATCAGCGGTAAGTTGATTTCGATTATACATAGGACGCTCTACTTGCCTTAGCCTAAGCCTGTAAAAGCCGGGATCAGGGGTAGCAGACCGACTATATATACCCTCTCAAGAACTTTTTGCTAAGGTACTGTAGAACTGTTGCAGATAGAGTCAAGGATGCCTACCAAATTCAAACTTTGCATTTGATATGGATAAGGTATAGTATAAGCTTGGCGATTTCAATTAAAAGTTAGTTAAAAATCGACTGTAACTCTGGTAGCGTTGATCGTAGACCCATCAATGGTAGTATTTTTTAGATGCCTGAAGGCTGGGAAATTCGAAACTGGTATCGGTACAAAAATTGGCGCTTGTCAAAAAAGTCGATTTTTTGTCACGCCTCTTTCTTCTAACTAAAGTACAATATACAAATTTCGTGAAGAGTGTAGTAATGGAGCTGATGAGAGGAACAGATGCATATATACATGTATTGGGTTCACAACACGCATAAATTCGGGACACTGCCGGATGTACCCAGCGCCAAAGATTTTTTAACTGACTTTAGTACAATTTTGGTATGGTAGCCATCCCTAGATATACATAGTAATAATAATAACTTTATTCGCACAACTAAAAAGAAAGGCAACATAACTCCAGAATGCTTTCAACCTGCACGGCTCGAAGGTCTTCGCACTTGCTCAAGCCGCAGAGCAAATTTTGGTATTGTTATTGATTGAGAAAAGGCTCGAGGAGAGGCGGATGCGAGTTGTTGATTTGATAAGAAATTCCAGTATTTAATGACTCTAACACTGAAGAAAAACTTTCGACAATCTTTTTTGGCCAACAGAACCATCAATTTAGCAATGTTCCCTCTCGTTGTGCCAATTTTGCGAATAAAAAATTGTTCAAACGTTTGATCTATGTAACCACCCTTATACAATTTAAAGACATATGTTAAGTCAGCTTTAAATCTCCTTTTTTCAAGTGTTTCAAGGCTCAAATAATTTAATCTTTCTAAGTATGGTAACATAGGTAAGTTTAAACGAAAAAATATACGCCTGGTATAATTTCGTTGTACAGATTCAACTAAATCTATATCTTTAGCTAGGTAAGGACTCCAGATTTGTGTACCAGACTCAACCATCGGTCTAATGTAAACTTTGTAAGCTTTCACGAGTGATTCAATTGAAGATGTACGAAAGACTCGGAAAATAAGAGCTGTTCTCTGAAAAGCCTTCTTAACAATTTGCTGACTGTGATAGGAAAATTTCAAATTGCTAGACAAGTAGAAACCAAGATCCCTTACGTGATCGTGGGTTAGCAGTACATGATCTCCTATAAAATAATCTGAATAAAATTCTTTTGGTGTAATAGAGAGATGAAGGACTTGACACTTGGACGGTGACAATCTAAGCTGCCAAGTTTAGCCCACTCAACAATGTTATTCAAATCATCTTGCAAGCAAACTGTGTCAGTCAGTTCAGAGATTTTCGTATACAGTTTAACATCATCTGCAAAAAGTCTAATGGAACAAAAATTAACTGAGGAAACCATGTCATTAACGAAAATTATAAAAAGCAGCGGGCCAATTACAGAACCCTGTGGAACCCCAGAACTAACTATGACAGAAGAGGATGTAGAATCATTGATATAAACTCTCTGTTCACGTCCCATAAGATAAGCTCTAAGCCATGCTAAAAGTCTTCCACGAACTCCATATCTTTCCAATTTGAAAAGCAGTTTCTGTAAGGAAACCGTATCAAAAGCCTTAGCAAAGTCCAAGTAAATAACATCTACCAAACTACCATCCTGAACGGATTGAGTCCAGTTATTTAAACAATCTAAAAGTTGAGTAACTGTTGATCTTTTGGATCGAAAGTCATGTTGGCAATGAGTGATTGTGTTTGTAAAGAGACCCAAAAGATCGTCATAAACTAATCTCTCAAAAGTTTTAGCAATATTAGAGGTTTGAGCTCCAATCAATCAATCAATCAATCAATCTTTACTTCCTTTTTTAAAGCCAGACACCTGTAAAACGGTACTTAGGCAGAAGCAGTAAAACAAATAAAACAAAGCCTATGCTATATGTACATGTTGTTGTTGTCTAATAACAAAGTCTTGAAACAAATCACCAGTAACAAACTTTCTTTCTTTCTTTCTTTCTGAGCTACAGGACGATAATTAGAGACGTCATTACTTCAACCTTTTTTGAAAATGGGGCAAACCAATGAGAGCTTCCAATCGAAAGGAATCACGCCTGTTTCTAAGGATTTTGTAAAGATCATAGCTAGCGGATTTGAAATCGAAACAGAAACCTTTTTCAAAAAGCAAGCTGGCAAAAGCTCTGGAGTTCTAGAAGACTTATTTGGAAGTTTAGCTAATTTTGTGGCTACTTTATGAGGAGTTATATCAATGAATTCCAGTAAACCTAGTTGAGAAACATCAAAATTTGGAAAATGCCCATTATCTTCAGTAAATACCGATTTAAAGTATTTATTAAATTCTTCTGCCTTTTGCAAATCATCGGTTAATAATTGATCACCAGAATTAATCGGAGGAATATCATGCCTCCCTTTAAGTTTCGTACGTACATACTGGTAGAAATCATTTATTTTACCTGAACTCAACAGTTTTCTTTCATGTTGATTAAAGAAATTTGAAACTACCCTGGAATACTGTAAAGCAGCAGCATGATATGGCTCGTAATTACCGGTGATCTTAGCTCTTTTCCAAGCTTGTAACTTATTATTAAGAATTTTCCGAATTGCTTTGGGATATTTAATCTTCCTAGACAAATTGACTTTTTTAAACTGGACGTGCCTAGAAATGCACAAATATATGTGCTCTTTAAATACAGACCACATACCTTCTACTGACGTACAAGAACCAAAAAGAGTTTCCCAATCAACTGAACTGCAATACAAATTTATTGAATCAAAATCAGCTTTACGAAAATTAGGCATGTACAATGGTGAATTAATAAAAAGATTAACTGGGTACTTAGTATATAAGGAACAGAAAATAGTAGAATGATCGGCAGTATGGGAAATAGGGGGACCGACATGACAGGACGAAATTCTTTCTGGGTCAGATACCAAAACCAAGTCCAAAATTCTATCTTTTCTCGTAGGTTCTAAAACCAGTTGCGATAGACCAATTTCAGAAAATTTACAGTACCAATCTTTTTCAAACTGACTAGAAGAAATGATTGTATCTGTGGACCAATTAATACTTGGCAAATTGAAATCTCCAAGCAAAATGACCGAGCCCTTGAATTCTAAACATACGGAATCAATAGCATCAAGAATTCATTCAGCATCAAGAATAGTACATTCAAGACATTCAACTAAACCTACTTCTTTTACAAATTTTAAATTCTAGTCGTAGTTAGTAGTCTCCAAAAATCACCCAAAATAATTTGTAGTTTCAGTTAGTAGTTTCAAAATTTCTCGATTTTGAATATGCTGGCATAGTTAGTGGTGAATTTGTTTAGCCAAAGTTTGAATAAAATGGCGCTATGTCCATTTCTAAATGGGTAATGTGCATGATATGACCAAATAAATTCCAAAAATTGCTGACTACTACTGCAATTCACAAATTCTAGAAGGGTTTTTTGTAGTCAATTTGTAGTTTGTAGTCATTGTCGATTTTTTAGTTTTTGTAGTCTTGATGACGTCTTAAAACCCAAAAATTAGTAATTAGTGGTTGTAGTTAACACAGGTCTACATACAACATGAAATTGGAGGTGCTGAAATGAAAAAGATATTTGCTTAGGTAGAATAGAGCTGTTACAGATACACATTCAAGACATACAACATGAAGCTGGTGGCCGGTTTTCTGGGTGTGGCCAGTGACAAAGGACGACAAGTGGTTCGGCCGGCTATTGGTTGGATGACCTACTACTGTCAAGAAGAACCACCTACTAACTGTTGTGCTTTGTGTTAGTGTTCGAGTGTATTCTTATTATTATTGTGTGGTTGCTTTTGAGTGATTGTGTTGCGTCAGTGTCTTGTGTTTTACTAGTGACCCGATTCATAAACTCTTTCATTGGTGCCGCGACCCTCCCAACCTCCCCGCTGCTCTCCTACAAGTTCTGTTTCCATAGTTCGGTTTCTTCAGTTCGTTTACTTCATTCAACCATTCCCGTCTTCCGTTCCCGTTATTGTCAGGCACAGCCATGGCCCAGTCCGACACTCATTTTGCTATCCGCCCCTGTCACTACTACCACTCTACTCTACTCCAGCTCCTATAATCTCAAGAATTACTGGAGCTTCATCAACAAGAGCTACTCCAACTTTAACGAGAACAACAGATTCTAGCCGATCGTATTAAACAAGAGCAACAGATTCCCACGACTGTATGTTCCTTGAGCTCATCAAATCGCTGTCGCATCCTCCCAAGACCCAAGTGAACAAGTCGACAGTTGCTGACTGATCTTCATTTCTGTTTGGAGGAGGAGAAGACTAACGAGCAGAAAGACGTGGTGAAAGCTGATGTAACAGAAAGAAGAGGATAAGGAAAGCTTATGATGAAAAGGAAGAGAATGAGAATGCGAGTGATGAGGAGTAGAATGACGATGAAGAGGATAAAGAGAAGAAGGAAGACGAAGAGAATGAGAAGAAGACAGAGAAAGAGGAAAAGACAGATTAGAAGAATGATGATACGTTTCAGTTCGTTGGACAAGAGATGGCAGTCTGTTTCACTGATGACAAGGCAACAGATGCAATAGAAGGCCCAGCAAGGCCGAAACATCACCCGCGAGAGATTCAGTCAGCATGGTGTCAGAGTTGAGCGACGTGAGTTCTTGGAGATGAAGAGTTAACAGAGGCGGCTATGGATTCGATTCGATTTGATTTGATTCAATTTGTTTCAACGGCCGTCAGGCGCGCAAAAGGACCTTGCGACGTCCGTCAGGGGGAGTGATGAAGAGTTCGATTGCTTTGGGTGTTCAAGTGTGCTCTTATTGTGTGGTTGCTTTTGAGTGATTGTGTTGTTGGTACTACACTGTAGTAATGTAATTGTTTGTCATAACGCATCCACACGTTGCATGTAAATTAAGGCGTATTGCTTTGTAAGTTATTCTAACTGTCCAGCTACTGTGGGCCTACTGATTAGGTTCTCAGTCTGTTCTGTCTTGCCATTTCGGTCTCTAATGGTAAATCTGTTTCTTACGGCTGCTTGCTTTCGTGAACGCTAACATGTGTTGCGTCTGTGTTGTGTTTTTATAGTGACCCGATTCATAAACTCTTTCAGTACATACTCTACCTACTCTACGTACTATGTCATGCTTGGGTGGTACAGAACGCTTCAGCTTGTATTTATCGTGTTTGAGTCTGCTGTTGATGATGTTGATTGTATGGGGCGGGATAGGAATACCCCTAGTGTTAGGCTTGCCATAGGCCCAACACGCAAACCCCATGGAAGTTGTGGAACTTAATGGTGAGCTAGAGGTCACAGAATCTCCTAGATTCTTTGATGAATCTCAGGAGATCTCTGAGCTCACAACCTGTAATATCCTCAGGTGACAGAATGTCACCCGGAGGGTAACCATTCGAATTGCAACTAAGGCAAGGCATTGTCCTAGAATGTGAAAGGCGGTTTTTTCTTCTTCAGCACAAAGTGCACAGAGAGAGTCCGCCGCCACTCCAATAGTCCTTAGAATTTTATATTTTAATCTATAAGTGCTCCTTTTTGAGATATATGAATATTAATGCAAATTTGGTTTGAACAGTAATATCTCAAAATTGAGAGTAGATTAAAAACAAAGGCCATTTTTGAACTCATGCGCTCAAAATACGTCGGTACACTATTGATTGACAAAAGGTTCCCTCCAGAAATGCATGAATGCTGAACATATATTTCAGGATTACGGCTTGTCACGGCTTGCTTCTTTAATGAAACTTCAGAGGTCCATAACTTTCGACTGAGTGGTACCGCAAAAATATGATGATGTTCTGAATCAGCGGAGGAAACTGCACCAGATAGATACCACGTTATATGCCCAGATTTTACAGTTAACTTATTGTTTGAGTACCAGGGTATAAGCACTATATAAGTAGCTCAAGAGCGGTCACATTGAAAAACAGATGTCATTTGCGTAATTAGCAGAAAAAACTGCATTAGGTGATATAAATTTGATGGCTCTGTCTGTCTGTACCCTACTGTACATGCGACTGAATTGAGTCACCTTTCAAACGAGCATGTTATAGCTAGGGAACGACCGGAACCGGATTTTTGAGTCCGATCGGAATCGGAATCGGAACTCAAGTACAGTTCCGAATCGGAATTTTTCGGAATCGGAACTTTTTTGAAAATCGGCTTAAAATTTTGGAATAACCTGTTTTTGGCAAAGAATCAGTGTTTACGCAATCATCCTTTACAATTGCATGCAAACATTCAGTACAAATCACCATGTAAAACGATAACAATGCATTAAAATCGCCAAATGTCATGTCGATTTTATTGAACATTTTCCAATGTCGGACACACTACCAAGTTTAATGGGGGGTGTCAGCCAAAAACGTTGTAGTTTTTTAGGGGGTTATTCGAAAAACGTCGGGAGGGGATGAGGGTGCAAATTTATCAATTTTTGAACGTCGTAGTTTATGGACGGCCAATTAGTACATTTTCCTCAACATTTAACTATATCTCGCCCCCCCACCTGATCTATACCGATTCTGATTCGGTGCTAATTATAAAAAATGCAGAACAAAATGAACATCGATAATTATTATGTTTTTTTACACAGTTCGTTATTGTCAAAAAAGTATTAATTCTTAAATTTCAATAAACTAAAATAAACTTCCTTTCAGCTGAGCATCTATGCTGTGAGCTCGGCTTCAAAAGAAACAACGTCCTCGATCATTGCTTTGCTTCTTTGGTCGATCTCCTTCAATTTCTCTTCTGGATTATCGCCCAGCATTTCCGGCTGCAGTGAAATCATTTGGAGACCGCCAATCATCATATTGAAGCCGAATTTGAAGCACCGCTTGTACGACTCACGCACTTGGTCAAAGGAAAACGGAGGCTCCTTGCCCAGCAGTTTCTTCAGACAGTCGTAGTAGTGTTTCAACGCTCTGTCCGTATTCTCGCGTCGGACATCAGCCGGCACCGAACCGACAAAACAACGGGCGAAATCTTCGCAGATATTGCCTGGATGCGAAACCTAAATAGGGTACGTAGCTACAGGGCGTCCCAAAAATTTAAACATAGGAGTCAAGATAGGGGGGATTTTGTGTGTTAAAAGTTGGTGTAACCTATAGAAAAGCGTTAAAATGAAAACTTTTCTTTTTGCTGTCATTACCGCAAATGTTCGTCAAATGACTTGAAAATCAATAAGCATTAAAATTAACAATTTTCACATATTCAGAAACATCTCAGGTCAGGGTTAGGTCAAGGCTGGCGCACCAAATTCTCTCCTTTATTTCGGCATCTAATATGTTTCAAATTTCAGCCCAGTTGGTCAAAATTTGGGAAAACGACAGCAGAAAGCATACATGTAACAGCTCCGGGCCGACCTGGGGGGAGGGGGGTAGGGGGGGGGGGGTTCCTCAGGTGGGGGGTCGAGGGGGGGGTTCGCCCAGGTGGGGGGTCCCAAATTTCAAAAAGCTCCAAAACGCCTAGAAATGCGTTTTTAGCACGTTTTTTTCAGTAAGGACGCTAAAAATCGCTATTTTAAGCTGCCAAATAGCGTTTTAAAGCTAAAAACAAGCAAAAAATGACAAAAAGAGCTTCCACCTGTCCTGTCTCGGCCCTTAACCTGTCTCGGGGGGGGGCGGGTGAGGGGGGGGTTTGGCCTTTCCAGCAGGGGGTAACCCCCCCCCCCCCCCAAACCCCCCTAGTACATATATGGCAGAAAGAAATGTTATTATTTCTGGGACACCCTGCAGAAAAGTGAATCACCAAATCTAGAACAAAAGAGAACTTACGAATTGCTACGACACACAAAAAAACAATGAGATTACTCTCAGAGACCCCATCAAATCTGTTAAACACGTAGTAAGTGCAACTATTATATACGTAGTACCTCTACGTAGTCTAAGAAATTACCCCATGAATTATGCTAAAACTTTTAATTGATTAGTGCAAAAAAGGCTTCAAAAAGCTAATAAACTTGGACAGATTTTAAAGATTATCCTATCTTAGTTGTCCAAACTATTTAGTCCCAAAACAAACAGTTTAGTGCAGTCAGTTTACCTTTGTAAAGCCGAAAGAACCGATAGACAAACCTGCCAATCTACCACGGCCACCAATTGATCCGATGCTTTTCCGGTTTTCTTATCTTCAACCCAGAGCAGATTTTGGGCGTGCAGATCGCCCTGCACCAGAACGTCCGGTAGTCCCAGAGTTTTGTTCAGATCGAGCACGTAGCTGACGTCGTCCAACGATTTGCACACTTCGAGGCACTTATCAGCGAGAGGATCGAACAGGTCTGGATTCTTCTTTTTCATCTGTTCCACGAGAGGCGGGAGAAATTTTTCGGGAGTTGGCATGCTCTCATCCATTAGATTGGTCATCGTATTGTTGATGTGATCGTTACGCCATTCGTTTGTGGTCAGTGAATAAGCGTGCAAAGCCGCTACAGCCTCGGCAGCCTACGGTAGGACAGGTACTATGTCTAGTAGCTACAGTTACAGTATAGCGTACCTGCATCATCTGACCTGCAGTCAGTCCATCAGAAATCATGGTGGTTTTACCGTGGGAAAGATCTTCGAAAAGCAAAACCCCTGCCTCCTCTGGTGATAGGTTTCTTCCGTAGTAATACTTTGGAATTTTCAGTCCAACTGGAGGTGATTTTCGAAACACTTCGTACACCATCACCTCACAGCGATGAATCTGTAGTTAAAGTTGGTATAAAGTTTTGCTATTCTAGTCTTCCAAGTTTCAGTATACCCTAAACAGAGGTAGAGCAGAGAGGTCCATATCAGCCATGGCCTTGCCCATTTCGGTATCTTTGGTACGATCGATGGCTTGCTTAATTTTGTCCAGACTTGGTATCTAAAACGATTTTGCATCGCGTATCCAGCCAGAAACAGGTAGGCATTCCAGTGGCTTCAGTTTTTTATTTTCTAGTTTTGATTCTAATTCCAACTCTAAAGTGTCATCTTATGTAGACGTACACTCGTATGTAAACGCATACCGTGTTTATTCCAATAAGCCAGGTTTAACTAATTATAAGCCACACGCCCACATAAGCTTGACACCGGTAACTCGCGCCCTCGAATAAGCAGGGCACGGCTTATTAGAAACCAGATTCTCATACTATGCCATCACTGTTAACCACACATGTAACAGGTCATCCGCCGATGGGGAGGGGTTGGAAGTCTGGCGTGGGCCAGTGGGGTATGAGCCGAAATTCTAGAGCACACAGGTGGTTGGTTGGGTATAAAAGCGCTCAAAAATCGCAAACAATGGCAATTTTGGGCTGTGTAAGAATCGTCAAAAATCGCTGGGTTTAAATACAGTTCTGCAGCTAAAAAGTGCTGCTTTACAGGTGATTCTAGCCATTTATGTAGTGTTGGAAATACTAAAATCGTAAAAATTTGCTGAAAAAATACTTGCCAGAAAAATCGGAGGGGCTTCTGAAAAATCGTCTCGTGGGGGCCCCTGATCAGGAGTCTGGCCTGAGTCGGGTGTGGGCAGACCCTGAGACCCCGTTACATGTATGCTGTTGACTACAGTTGGCAGGTATACCTGAACCTGAACCTGAAACCTGGGTATTAACCTGAAAATTGTGAACCTGAACCTGAACCTGAACCTACTTGAAAATAAAAGTACAGTACTTACCTGACACCTACTAGGTCGGTACCTACTTTTCAGGTTTTACTTGTCTTAGACTTCCCGGTACAAGTAGCACGTACTGTCAATTGGTTAGATCAGATATTGATTGACGCTCTACATTTTTTTCTTAAAAATGGTGTGAGTGAAGCGTCTAATGCACATTATCTGCACCTACGTGTACTGTAACTTAAAAATGAAGGTGATTATTGGGAAAAGCCCCATCCGGAAATTGACTTTATGGAAGCTTGTCTTCCTCTATGTCTAAGCCTAAGCTTTAGTTTGTTTGTTGAACATAAGCTTAAACGTCAGCTAGTATAACCTATGTAAGCCTGAGCCTTAACTTATTGCCGGAACTTAGAGTTTGAAATGAACGTTCGTGGAGTGCGTGGGGTGCGTGCCTGGCGATCGGTCCGTCATACCGCAAAAAATTGTCTTGCGTTTTTCTCGTTTTTGTCGAATTGTTGGTTTGTAAATTTCGATTGCTTTGAACATGGATCGTTTTCTTAAGAAAAGGAACAGGAGCGCTATTGATTTTGCTCAGTGCGGAAAATTTGTGTCTTTAGTTGAAAATACCTGAACCTGAACCTGACACCTGGGTACTTTTGAAAAATGTACCTGAACCTGAACCTGAACCTGAAATTGGATTTTAGGGATACCTGAACCTGGACTTACCTGAAATTTGGTGGTACCTACCAACTGTACTGTTGACCATAGTTAATAGTACTGTCACTTAAAATATTTTCTCAACCCTTCAATTTTGGCGATTTTTACATACCGTTTTTTACAATTTTGGCGTTTTTACGTAATTAATACACCGAGCCCTCCAATACGCATGTTAAGTAAGCTACGCCGTAACACGGCTCAGAAATAAATAAATAGGCCGTCCGCGAATACCGGAATAAACACAGTAAAAGGGGGAAAAGTGAACGTTACGTACTGCACGTTAACTTTACCTTAAGAGCGACGCTAGCAGGTAGGTTTTGGTCGTCGGAATCCCAAGTGATTGTGACAATGAGAATGGTAGATACAAATCCCTTTCCATAGCCCACTTGTGTATGAGAAACGTCAGTAATTGTGGCTTTGGTCGGTATCTCCTTTTGCAGAATTTGCTGCAGCCATTCCACAGTGAACTCAGTGTCGCCTATGCCTTTGGTGGCCATGTTACAGCGTAGCCAGCAAGTAAACGTACGTACACCTCCCACACTTGTGCCTAAAGCTTTACTGGACGTGTAGATAGCGCCGTGGTATGTCATTTAGTAAAAATCGATTCTGAAACCTGTTTTCAAAATTCAACGCGATTAGTTTGGCGTCATATTTCAAGTCAATTAAACAACCAGAATATTCCCAGCCCAGATCAACCTACCTTAGCTAAAGCGTAAGCAGAAGTAGAAAAATACGCAAAGTAGAGCGGTGGTCGGCCCCGTTACTTTTGCAAAATCAAACGTCCTCTGTGCAAAATCAATACAAGCTTGACAGTTTATCTAGGCCGATCACTTGTTTGTTCAGTTCTATGCAAATTTATCGTCTGCTTAGCCATAGAGCTCGGCCTCAATAGCAGCAGCGTCCTCTATCATTGCTTTGCTTCTTTGGTCGATCTCTTTCAATTTCTCTTCTGCATTATCGCCCAGCATTTCGGGCATCTGTGTAGCCATCTGGATGGCCGCGATTACCATATTGAAGCCGAATTTGAAGCACCGTTTGTAGGCCTCAGCCACTTGGTCAAAGGAAAACGGCGGCTCCTTGCCCAGCAGTTTCTTCAGACTGTGGTAGTAGTGTTTCAGCGCTCTGTCAGTATTCTCGCGTCGGATATCAGCCGGCACCGAACTGACGAAACAACGGGCGAAATCTTCGCAAATATTGCCTGGATGCGAAACCTATAACAAAGCATTATTGTACAGACGAATTTTCCGACCCCCTCCGGTTTTTCTGGTCAATATTTCCTTCGCAGATTTTTACATTTCTTTAGAATTTCCAGAGACTAAAATTGCTCAAATCGCCTGTACGGCTTAACTTGAAGCTGAAATAAGTCAGGCAGAGTGAACTAAACTGTTCTGAAACATACTGTGTGTCCGAAAAAACACACCAACCTGCCAATCAAGTACGGCCAATAATTGGTCAGAGGGCTTCCCGGTTTCCTTCTCTTCTAGCCAGAGCAGGTTTTGGGAGTGGAAATCTCCATTCACCAGTACGTCCGGCAGTCCCATTCTTCCGTTCAGATCGTTTACATAGCTGATGTCTTCTTTCGATTTACACAATTCCAGGCATTTATCAGCTAGAGGATCAAACAGCTCTGGATTTTTGCTTTTCATCTGCTGCACCACGGATGTCATATACTTTTCCGGAGGTGGATAGCTATCATCCATTAGATTCGCCATCGTATTGTTGATGTGATCGTTCTGCCATTCCTTTGTGGTCAGTGAATAGGCGTGCAAAGCTGCTACAGCCTCGGCAACCTATAGTAGGACAGTGGTACTGTATGATTTGTAACTTTACCGTACATACAATACGTACCCTCATCATCTGAGCTGCAGTTAAGCCATCAGAAAACATGCTGGTTTGACCGTGTGAGAGGTCTTCCAGCACCAAAACCCCTGCCTCCTCTGGTGATAGGTTCCTGCCGTAGTAATACTTGGCTATTTTCAGTCCAACTGGAGGTGATTTTCGAAACACTTCGTATACCATCACCTCACACCGATGGATCTGTAAATTAGACCTATCATGGGTTTCCACACAGCTCAGTTAATCCCCCAACATCAGTAATCCCCGCTCCCCAAGACCATACATGTAACAGGGGGTCTGGCGGTCTGCCCCGTAGGCCCCTTATGCCAGACCCCCCCCCCCGGATGGGGGACCCCCAGCTCCCCTACCCGAGACGATTTTCCCGACCCCCCTCCCTCCTCCGATTTTCTGGCAAGTAATTTTTTAGGAAATTTTTGCGATTTTTTGCAATTTCAGACACAAAAAATTGTAAAAATCGCCCTTAGTAGAGCAGCACTTTTTTAGCTGTATTTCAGCCCAAATTAGCGATTTTTGACGATTTTTAGCCAAAAAACAGCGATTTTTTCGATTTTTGACCGTTATTTAGTGCCCAACCCCCCTCCCAAAATTTTGGCTCAGACCCCCAATCCCCCTCCCCCCTTCGGCGGATGATCTGTAACATGTATGCCCAAGACGATTTCTCATCCCTCCGGCAGAACAGATTCGGTCCGTCCGTATAAATCGGGATTTTTAGATGAGGTCGTTTATTGACGGCCTCCTACTGTGGATCAGGTATACCTGTACCTGTACCTGATTATCAGATAGATTTGCAATACCCACCCGATACCTATCTGATACCTGATCGGATACTTTCGAACTGTACCTACCTGATTTTGGGTATTTTTGGACTGAAACAGGTACAGGTATCAAGTACAAACAGAAGGCAACAAATGGTAGTTTACGACCGATTTGTTCATTAAAAAAGCGTGTAAGAAGGCTAATTTTTCAAAATTTTCTCGCCCTGCTTGGGCCGTCGCCTAACCAGGCCTCTTCAAACTACAATACCTCCTAATTTCTGATTATACTATACTCAGAATGCTTTCAAAAGCGTTTTTCAAGCTAATTTTGTTAAAATTTTCTCGCCCTGATTGGGTCGTGGCTCAACCAGAGATCTAAAAATTTAATACTTTCCTAGTGCAAAATCCTGAATAAGCCTATGAGTAAAGGGGAAGACAAATAGGGACATACCGGAGAGTGCTGCATTGGGTACCCGGGTACACTAAAAAGCACTTAGCATTTTCCGCAACAAAAATGAGATCCTGTTAGTGTACCCGGTACACTAACTGACACTTAGCCAAATCATGTTAAACTGCTTGTTTTCAAGATTTCTGAGCA
This sequence comes from Sabatieria punctata, assembly GCA_030248155.1. NCBI lineage: Eukaryota > Metazoa > Nematoda > Chromadorea > Araeolaimida > Comesomatidae > Sabatieria > Sabatieria punctata. The sequence goes on from JASANB010007207.1 coordinate 62,722, forward strand.
AAAATGCAATTTTCCAAACCAGATTACTGTTCCTGCCATGTACATGAGAGTGGAGTGGTTGGTCAAAGTTTTCATTCTTGTGAGTTTTGTGTCAGTAAAACGATTCAAAATGAGAAAAACCATATGTAGACTTGCTTTAAAGCTATCGTAAATTTGGGAACTTTGGACACCCATGACATAAACCTGTCTCCAAATAGTGTACCCCGGGTACACAATCCGGCACTAAGTGCCAGTTAGTGTACCCCGGGTACGCTATCTGGAGGGGTACCCTATGCAGCACTCTCCGGTACTGTACGGGTAAAAAGGGGTTACGAACGAGAAGCATTACTCTAAGTGACTAAGATAAACCACCAGAGATGGATGTGCATAGCGATTCCACACGCCGGTTATATTTTGAGAGTTGGTTTTTAGCAAATTGTGCAGTTTCATAACGAAAAAATCCTAAAATGACTGGAACTAATCTGATTTTAGCTGCCTTTTGAGCCTAAATTGTTAGTTTGAGCGATTTTTCGGCTAAAATCTGCATTTTTACTTTTTATAGGAAAATATCTGATACCTGTATTCTTGTGAATACCTACCTATGTATACCTGATACCTGATTGGGTATTTTTAAAAAACCTGTACCTTATACCTGATATTAGGTACTTTTCCAATACCTGCTCACAATACGGCCTCCCTCCATTTTGCTATTTCTTCAAGTTAGCGTACCCTGAACAACGGCAAGCCATTAAGATCGTATTCGCCAAATGCCTGGCCAACTTCGGTGCCCTTGGCACGCTCCAGAACTTCTTTCATTTTATCCAAATTTGGCATCTAAAACGATGAGATTAAAAAATATTATGAGATTAAGCAAGAGATTACAGTTCTATCGTAGTTCAAGTTCAAGTCTTTTCTTAGAGTTTAAAAACTTCTAAGGTCTTCTCTTTCTGATTGAGATCTACATCCTGCCTGTGCTAAGAATGCGACCGGCCTGGAGGGGTAGTGTGACATCAGAGAAATGACATCGTAGACCCAATAAATGGGGAAAATGGAACTTATGTAACTATGTTTAGCTTACCTTGAGAGCGACGCTAGCAGGTAGATTTTGGTCATCGGAATCCCAAGTGATTTTGACAATGAGAATCGTAGATACAAATCCCTTTCCAAACCCCACTTTTGTATGAGAAACATCAGTAATGGTGGCTTTCGTAGGTATGTCATTTTGCAGAATTTGCTGCAGCCATTCGACAGTGAACTCAGTGTCGCCTATGCCTTTGGAGGCCATGTTACAGCGTAGCCAGTCAGCAAACGTACGTACACCTCGAACACATGTTCCTAAAGCTTTGCTGGATGTGTAGATGGCGCCGTGGTATGTCACTTAGTAAAAATCGATTCTGAAACCTGTTTTCAAAGCTCAACGCGATTTGGTCTCCTATTTCAAGTCAATTAACATACTGAAACATTGTTAGGACCGGCTTTCCCTCTACACCCACAGCCCAGATCAACCCAAAAGCCTAAAGCGTACGTACAGCCAGCCCTAAAGCGAATGGAAGAAGAAACATTTAACTCTAGCGGTTGGGTGTCCCGTTACTTTTATGGTCGGGCTCTCTCTGGAACAACAAACGTCCTCTGTGCGAAATCAGTACAAGTATGACAGTTTATCAGGCCGATCAATTATTTTGTTCAGTTCTGTGCAAATTTATCGTCTGCTTAACCATTGAGCGCGGCATACATGTAACAGCTGCTGAAGGGGGTGGGGGTCCGGCGTCGTCGCGGACACTAAAAGCGCTCAAAAATCGCTAATTTGTGCTCACGTACAGCTAAAAAGTGTTGTCTTGTCGTGCTCTGATTTTGGAAATTTTTGTGTCCGAAATTGTAAAAAATCGCAAAAATTTGCTCAAAAAATTACTTGCCGGAAAATCGGAAGGGGTCTGAAAAATCGTCTTCGAGGGGCCTAAGTCGGGTGGGGGCAGACCCCCGGACCCCGTGTTACGAGTGGAGCTCAGCCTCAATAGCAGCAGCGTCCTCTATCATTGCTTTGCTTCTTTGGTCGATCTCCTTCAATTTCTCTTCTGGATTATCGCCCAGAATCTCGGGCATTAGTGAAATCATCTGGATGCCGCCGATTATCATATTGAAGCCGAATTTGAAGCACCGTTTGTAGGCCTCAGCCACTTGGTCTAAGGAAAACGGAGGCTCCTTGCCCAGCAGTTTCTTCAGACAGTGGTAGTAGTGTTTCAGCGCTCTGTCCGTATTCTCGCGTCGGATATCAGCCGGCACCGAACCGACGAAACAACGGGCGAAATCTTCGCAGATATTGCCGGGATGCGAAGCCTATAACAAGGACCAGACATAAGCATTGTATACAACAGACCAGATATAAGCAATTTTCCTACCCCCTCCAATTTTGCTGACAAACATTTTATTCAGAAAATTTTTACAATTGTTTAGAATTTCAGAGACTGAAATTGCTCAAATCGCCTGTAAAAAAATCATCACTTTTTATTAGTATTTTTGCGATTCTTAACCGAAAATTACGATTTTGAGCGTTATTTAGTACCAAACCCTCTCCACTAGAATTTGGCCTCTGGACAAAAGACGAGTACCAGAGACAGACAGACAGAAGGCAGTGCACAGAATCTGGTGTGTATCTCCTTGCGCCAGACGCCTAAATTCGCGAAACGCTAACCGCTGGCTAATTTCGGAAATCGACAGCGGTTAGCGTTTTCTATTTTCGCAAGTAAAGCGAAAATAGATTCTCTAACCGCTGCTGTGGGCGTAAATCGATACTTGAGGATAGTTTAACTAAGACGGTTCTCTTCGAAAATAGAACGAATCTTGACAACAATTTTCAATCTTTTTGTAGTGGGACGGCTATTACACAACGTAAAATTGATGGGAAATAGATGCGGATGAAGGCGTACTCCCCTCTGTGTAAAAAGGCCCTGAAAAAGGGTCAGGTTCCGCCTTTGGATGAGATCACAGATTCGAAAATTTAACAATTGGCAGCCAGCCAAATTTGGCGCGCGGCCTACGAAACTCTAAATTCAACTCCGCCCATCGCAGTTGAACAGCGGTTAGCGCAGCGTCGGCCTATTTTCGAAAACGCTAACCGCAGGCCAACTACTCCAAATGGAGTATGGTCTGCCCCAACCGGGTATAACGGTGTGTGTGCACTGAAGTGCTATCGCTGTTACTGTTGCAAATCTTATTGTAACCGTTACCACCCCACAGTAGATGTGGACCATTGGTTTGCTACCAATTCGTGAGGGGGCTGAGAGGGTGGTAAGCCAAAAAGTCCGATTTTTGGCCAAAATCAAGTTTTTTTGGTTTATTTTTCGTTAAAATAAGTTAAAATAAGCTATCCTGAGCTCACGACGTCACGCACAGTGGCCATGCGGCCTAAACCACTACACCAACTGTGTCGGCATTTTTATCATAATTTTCTATACAGAATTCTTCCAAAAAATTAATGAGGGGAGGTAGCGTCCGGCTGAGGGGGGTAGGTCAAAACCTGAAGGGGCCAACCCCTTTGCCCATGTCTGGCCTGGCTGACAGCAGCACGACGTCAACACGCCAGGCGCCCTCTTAGTAGTGTCTGGCACCCAACAGCATGCTAGGACGTGGCTGGGCTGGGCAGTGAAAGAAGGACAATGTGCATGTGCACAAAGAGAGCTTGCAAGAGACGAGGTTGCGAAATGGGCCCTCTGGCCTGATCGTATAACCTCGGTCCCCCGTCCGATCGATGCGTTTAACAACTGGGAGCGTTCGAATACAAAAAAAACATATGCGGTGGGCGCGATGGGCGATTCGTCGAATTGTTGAGAATGGAACGTAATACGTACGTAGGCGTCCTTGAAGAGTCTTGTGCTGATTGACATACCTATGTAGTGTTTGGGACCAGTTTTTATTCTGTTTCGCAGTGCAGTAACAAGAAAACTATAGTGTTGAATTGGCAGTCAGTCGTTCCCAGTTTGTCTGTCTCTGATCAGTACTGTTGCTTTGGTATCGCAATATCAGAATTCGGTACAGTATCGGTAGGAAGTACAGATACTTAGACAAAAATATTCGGTATTTGTTTGTTCGGTATTTTTGAAGAATACAGCCCTACCACTGAAATCGCGGTAACCTTTTTTGACTCCTGACTCTATGTTAAACCAAGAATGCTCTTCGTTAAACGTTTAGGGCATACAATAGAGAACGGGGTCCTAACAAATTTTAAATTCGGACGTATTTTACGTATGTACAATAACAATATGTAGCTTTCGACATCCCTTTCTATACAGTAAAAAAATCTGCGTAAAATACCGAATCTGAAATACTCAGTATTGGGAAAAGAATCGGTACACCGAGTATCGGTAATACTCGGTGATGGGTAAGTATCCAGAATGCTCATTTTTCGGTATCTGTGCTGTACGCTATGCCCAATCAACAGAGATCGCAAGATAGTTGCTAAAAATCCTTTCAAACAGTGCAAAATGCAATCATTGCATTTAGTCCCAGTAATTTTTGTTCTTCTTCCTTCGCTGGCTGCCTGCGAGGAACGGCGCAACGGCCGACTTCGGTAAGTAATGCAGTTTATGGGAACGTAGATTAAAAACAGCAGTTCCAAAGCTTCAAAGTTGAAGAACTTGGCATTTAGGTTCCAAGAAACTTTGTCAGTTAGATCTTATTAACCTAATTCTAATGATGGCATGTAAATTTTGAAGCTTTGAAATCCTACAGTGCATATGTGGTTTAGATCAATGCAGGAGGAGCCAACTCTGTTTGCACTGCGAACGTTGGACCGAAGAAAGATTCAGTCTTGCATCGATTACCTGAACTGCAAAGCCAACAGGAGTGGCCGGTGCTACATCTACACGAAAGATATGAGTTCAAGCGATTTACAGAAGTGTTCTGCTTTTGATTTTGCATGTGCACAGCATTGCTATTGTTGTTTCCGTCCCTCTCTCTGTAAGAGAGTCTGTCCTCCCCCAAGGTGTTACTGTGATCTACGGTGGGTAAAATAACAGATCTTCGAAAGTATAAACATGCATACTGTTTGTTAAAAAACGCGAATTTACTTCCAACTTTAGTTTGAGTCAACGAATGTTTTTGCTTGCTTTCGGTGTCCTTTGAAAGATCGCGCAATGGCCGTTCGATTGGTTGATGGCCGGTTTAGAACAAACCACTGAGTCGGGCATTGTACACGTTTAAAGTGAATGAGTTCACCACAGTGCGATTTTCTCTTATTTTTCAGTTTTTAATGGTTTTTTACGGATTTTGCCTCAAAAACGGAATGGTTCTTCACCGGCGACCAACCAATCAATAGGCCATTGCGCGCTCTTTCAAATCGCACTGGAAACTAAAAGATCCGTTGTTTACTGAGTAACTGCAAAATTGTTTAATTCAGTAATAACTGAGTTCCAAAAAACCTGAGTTTACTTACTGAAAACCTACTGAGTTAGAAATTTCAGCTAGATACAACACAACAGACTCAGACTCCCAACCTACGCCGCCAGACTGGCAATCGATTAGTACGCAAAAACCTACCTACATAAATGGCGCGCGTAGAGCGTCGTGATAAAGTGCCAGTGTCAGCGGCCTGGCACTAGTACAGTATAAACCCGCTTTAAACCATAAACCTGGTCTCCTAAGCCTAAGCCTGTGAACCTAAGCCTAAGGCTAAGGCTGAGCTTCAAACTACGTAAGGCTTGGCCGACAGATGGGGAAAATACGTAGCTAAAACAGACCGGCTACTGTAAGTCCGAAAAAAAGACCAACCTGCCAATCAAGCACGGCCAATAATTGGTCAGTGGGCATCCCGGTTTCCTTCTCTTCTACCCAGAGCAGGTTTTGGGCGTGGAAATCTCCATTCACAAGTACGTCCGGCAGTCCCATTTTTCCGTTCAGATCGTTTACATAGCTGATGTCTTCTATCGATTTACACAATTCCAGGCATTTATCAGCTAGAGGATCGAACAGCTCTGGATTTTTGCTCTTCATCTGTTGTACCACAGTTGTCATATATTTTTCCGGACCTGGAAAGCTATCATCTACTAGATTCGTCATCGTATTGTTGATGTGATCGTTCTGCCATTCCTTTGTGGTCAGTGAATAGGCGTGCATAGCGGCTACAGCCTCGGCAACCTACAGTAGGACAGTAGTACTGTATAATTTGTAACTTTACTGTACCTGTATCATCTGACCAGCAGTTAAGCCATCAGAAAACATGCTGGTGTGACCGTGTGAGAGGTCTTCCAGCACCAAAACCCCTGCCTCATCTGGTGATAGGTTCCTGCCGTAGTAATACTTGGCAAGTTTCAGTCCAACTGGAGGTGATTTTCGAAACACTTCGTATACCATCACCTCACACCGATGAATCTGTAAATTAGATAGACCTATCATGGGGTGTGCGGGTTTCTACACAAACAAACTCCCGCCCCCGAGAGGATTTCTAATCTTCCCTCCTGTTTTTCTGACCATTTTTTGCAATTTTCGGGCAGAGTGGATCGCTATGAATCAAGATTTTGAGACAACATTGTTTAAGTAAGTAAAATATATTGTAAGTAAAATTTATTCAATAAAGAGCCTGCATACATATGCTGTTGCTAATTAAATATATTTTAAATATAAATAATTTATAATTTACAGGGTGTGTCAAAAAACAACCCAACAGCTTTTTTTACTGTTGCAACTGCCAATCTCAACCGATTTAAATGAATCTTTTTTGAGTGAAAGTCAAATAAATAGCACATGACATAATATGGCACTAGTTCTCTTCAACTGATTGACAAACAAATGCTTTGTAACCACACAACAACAAGTCTAAATAAAGTAAATGTCATATAGCCACTTACTCTGAATAATTTACAAAAATTTTCGCATTTACTATTAAATAATTCAGCTTTCTCATTAGAATTAGAGACTGGAAGGCCAGCATCTGTTTGCAGAGGGATTTCGGTATTACAAGTGAGACGAGATCTCAGAAATCTCCAGAAGCGATTAGATTAGTAGATGCAGACTTCAAAATATCATTTTCCGCGCCTCTACATTTCAATCTCTTAGCCTGGTCACGCACAGCCGTTAACCAGCTCATCAGTGCCATTTTTCTTAAATAAATCGTGCAACTGCAATTTGTCGCTTGTGTGCCCTTTTCGAGTAGCGAAAGACCAGGAGGAGTTTTGTTTGGATCGAACAACACACAAGGGCACAAATTCATCAATTACTCGATGTAGTCCAAATTTAAAGGAAGCCCAAAACTTATCGTACATAGACTAGATTGAAATCCAATCAACATTATCAAGGCTCAACCAAATAGCATCAACATACAGTATAGATAAAAAAAAATGTCCCATCGCTTTTTCGGCCTTCACTCAAACGTTTCGTTCTCAGTCACTTCTTTACCGATTTGGCTCAAATCTTCAACAAAAATTAACAACATGGTTGGCTAAATATTCTGCAAGTGTGGTGCCAAAATTCCGACTCATACTGGTTTTATGACCCGAAGACTAGGAATGAGGGTGGTCCACGCAAATTTATTTTTTTCGGTAATACAAGGAGTACAGTCCTGAAACTTGCAGGAATGATTGGTGTTGCTATTGGGCATAACATACTAAGCGGGCAGCCCTGTAGCTCAAAGGGCACTAAAATGGGGGAATTTCAAAAACATGAGTGAAAATCCCATAGTTAAGAAATCTGCACCTTCTAGAATCAAAGCACTGAATCTGTAATTAATCAACATAGATTGTAGCAGGAAGTTCGACAAATAAATGAACCTGATATTTAAGCTCTGTTCCACACCATAGTAACCATCCCTGTAGCGTTTTTTGAAAATTGAAAATCTTTAGAATCGTCATTTTGCCGGTTTTACGAAGAAAAGTCAAATTTCGTCATGTTTTTGAAATTCCCCCATTTTAGTGTCCTTTGAGCTACAGGGCTGCCCGCTTAGTATGTTATGCCCAATAGCAACACCAATCATTCCTGCAAGTTTCAGGCCTGTACTCTTTGTATTACCGAAAAAAATTAAATTTGCGTGGACCACCCTCATTCCTAGTTTTCGGGTCATGAAACCAGTATGAGTCGGAATTTTGGCACCACACTTGCAGAATATTTAGCCAACCATGTTGTTAATTTTTGCTGAAAATTTGAGCCAAATCGGTAAAAAAGTGACTGAGAACGAAACGTTTGAGTGAAGGCCGAAAAAGCGATGGGACATTTTTTTTATCTATACTGTATATTAGCCTTAGCAAAATTTCTGAACACTTTTGACCTAATCTCGACTTTAAATAGGCCCATACACACTTTCAGACCGAAATGATCCGACATTCCTAAAGATCAATAACTTCCAGACTTCGGACCAAGGATTAAGGACACCCCTTTTGCTATTTCTTCAAGCTAGCGTACCTTGAACAAGGGCAAGCTAGTGAGATCCTTTTCGCCGTATGCCTTGCCAACTTCGGTGCCTTTGGCACGCTCCAGGACTTCTTTCATTTTGTCCAAATTTGGTATCTAAAACGATTTTCGCAATTTCTAAAACGAGAATAATCAAAAGATCGCAGTTTTATTATACTTGAAGTTTTTCTTTTTTAGTATTTCAGTTTCTTAAGGTTTTTCCTGAATCAACTCTAGATTCTGTGCTAATAATGCGAATGGTCTGGAAAGTGGGAGTGACATCACAGAAGAATGACCATATATAGTGTAAAAAATACATGAGTGTCGAGCTCAAAACCGGTATGTAAGTACCTTTAAAGCAACACTGGCAGGTAGACTTTGGTCATCCGAATCCCAAGTGATTTTGACAATGAGAATAGTAGATACAAATCCCTTTCCAAAGCCAACTTGTGTATGAGAAACGTCAATAATAGAGGCATTGGTAGGTATTTCCTTTTGCAAAATTTGCTGCAGCCATTCCACAGTGAACTCAGTTTCGCCTATGCTTTTGGTGGCCATCTTACAAAACGCAGTAGGCAGAACACTTCGTTTCGAGCGCACTTCTTTCTTCTTAAGGCTTTATTACTGAGCGTATCTATAGATACGGCCGCCGCATGTCGGCAGTAAAAATCGATAATGAAACCTGTTTCAAAACGCAACTCGATTGGCTGGTGTGCCTCACTCAATTTACAGCACTGTCGATACTACACCCCAACCAACTCCGGTGAACCTACTGTACATGTACTACTGCTACGCGTCTGCAACCGCCTGAAGGAAGATAAGTAAAAAAATTCTAAAGTGGTCTGGTCCGCGCATGTTCAGCTTTTGCAAATCAACTTGTGCAAAATTTGCAGTTAACTACCGGTCTTGCTGGTGCCCTTTATGCAAATTTATCGCTACAATGTAATGCAAAAGCACACAGTCAAGCAGAAAGCTGAACTTCAATAGTAACAGCATCTTCGATCATTGCTTTGCTTCTTTGATCAATCTCTCTCAATCTCTCCTCTGCATTATCGCCCAGCATCTCCGGTTGCAGTGAAATCATTTGGAGATTCATAATTATAACGTTTAAGCCGTACTTGAAGCACCGTTTATAGGCCTCAGCCACTTGGTCAAAGGAAAACGGCGGCTCCTTGCCCAGCAGTTTCTTCAGACAGTCGTAGTAGTGTTTCAGCGCTCTGTCAGTGTTCTCGCGTCGGATATCAGCCGGCACCGAACTGACGAAACAACGGACGAAATCTTCGCAGATATTCCCTGGATGTGAAACCTAAATAGATGTAGCTCTCATGAACGCTAAAAAATGGATTGCCCAAAGAGCCTGCGAATGTGATTAACTAACCTGCCAATCAATCAGGGCTAACAATTGATCGGAAGTTTTTCCGCTTGACTTGTCTGCAGCCCAGAGCAGATTTTGAGCGTGTAGATCGCCCTGCACCAGGTCGTCCGGCAGTCCCAGAGTTTTGTTCAAATCGTATACATAGCTGATGTCCTCCAACGATTTACATAATTCGAGGCATTTGTCAGCTACAGGATCGAACAAGTCTGAGTTCTTGCTTTTCATCTGTCGCACGATAGATGGCATCAATTTGTCTGGGGATGGATAGCTGTCTCCCATTAGATTGGTCATCGTATTGTTAATGAAATCGTTTCGCCATTCGCTTGCAGTCAGCGAATAGGCGTGCAACGCCGCCACTGCCTCGGCAACCTACAGTAGGACAGTGCAATAATATAATACTGTATAGTATGCCTAGTAATTTTACCGTACCTGCATCATCTGGCCTGCAAATCCCTGAGAAAGCATGGTGTTTTGAGCGTGTGAAAGGTCTTCCAATACTAAAACCCCTGATTCATCTTGAGACAGATTTCTACCGTAGTAGTATTTTGGAATTGTCAGTCCGGTCGGAGGTGATTTTCGAAACACTTCGTAGTCTGTCAGCTCGCAACGATGGATCTAAAATAAAGTTCAGTATTGTGGAGAAGCGGTTTGTATCTGATTCTATTTGTACCTTGAATAGAGGCAGGTCAGTGACGCCTAAATCCTCCACCACCTTGCCAACTTCCGTATCTTTGCTACGGCCAATTGCTAGCTTAAAATTTTTTCCAAACTTGGTATCTAACATATGCCTATTTACGCTATGTACGCACGTACTTGTCTTGTACTCTATAGCATGCATGCAGCAAGGGGGTCCGCCCCCACTCGAATTAGGCCAGACCCCCCACCCGATCTCCCCCTTCTTGACGACCTTCCGACTCCTCCTTTCGATTTTTCTGTATTTTTATTTGCAAATTTTTCACTATTTTTCAGCAAATTTTTAGATTTTTAACAATTTCAGTCACTGAAATTTGTGTAAAACAGCAGTATTTGAGCCCAAATTATAGATTTTTTTGCGATTCTGAGCTAAAAATTGCGACTTTTTGCAATTTTTGAGCGTTTTTAGTACCCAACCCGAACCCCGTTCCCACATCGGCTGATGACCTGCTCTATTATATGTATGTAGGTAGCATTTAATCCCTAAATCTTGTTACCTTAAGAGCAACACTGGCTGGCAGATTTTGATCATTAGAATCCCAATTAATTTTGACGATTAGAATAGCAGAGATGAATCACTTTCGAAAGCCGACTTGTGTGTAAGAAACGTCAGTAATTGTGGCTTTGGTCGGTATCTCCTTTTGCAGAATTTTCTGCAGCCAATCGACTGTAAACTCAGTTTCGCCTATGCCTCCAGTCGCCATGTTATAGCGTGGCCTACAAACTCACACTAAACTTGTTGCTACGGCTTTTAGGACTCAATCAATCAAATTTTATTCGCACCCGATCTGGTGGTAGAACAGGCACAGGCTCAGTGACGACCCATTTGGATTTGGACTGTGGCAGGCTGCTCCAAAAATCGATTGAGGAACCTGTTTTAAAATTCGTTTAGGTTCAGTAGTTATGCGCGCTATGACGTCAGTTAAACATACAGCGTCGGGTCTGATTTGACAATGTTGGACGGTTCACCCCCACCGAACGGTAGGGAAAGGAATACGTAACAACGAAAGCTACGCACACAGTCTGTGTTCCCATCCAACCTAAAACCTCTTGAAATACTTAGCGAACAGAGCGGTGACAAAGTGATAGTACTGAGTTTTGGGAACAAAAAATGAGTTCCCTATAATCTGTTTGCTCGCACGTTTATGTTCTGCATGTGTGCGTTCTGTGTGTGTTCGTTAGCCAGTAGCAATCGGAATCCGGAAAATTGCAAGTTCTGTCTGTCGAATCAAGGGACCCGCGGTAGCGGCGTCCCGTCGGGTTTTGGTCTCGGGAGTGTTACAAGAGCGTCGGGAGCGTAGTTTTGTATATTACGTTGTGCATTTTCCGCTTCGGCTGTCTGGACACGCTACGCTTTACGCTACGTTCGGCCGTGCCGCGGTACCTATATTATGCGTGATTTCGATTTGAGTTTCGATATGGCCGTTGTAGCGTCGTTCTGTATTTTGTCGACGCTCCACGTATTGTACGACGAGCGTGGTTTTAAAATCTGAAAGTAATTTTGTCCATCTACGGCGCCCGGGGGATAAAATCTGAAAGTAATTTTGTCCACCTACGACGCCCGGGCTCAGTATCCCAGGGCGCCGAATTTACGGCGTACCCAAATAGGATAAATGCGGTTCGCAGCTAGATAGTTGGGTTCGTCATACTCTCCCTGTTGTCTTGACTTCATTTTTTTCTGTTGATGGTCTGCCGGTTTATATGTTTTCTTTCTGTTGATGCTCTGCCGGTTTATATGTATCCTACTGTTACTGTTTTTTATTTTCTTTCTGTTGCTGCTTTCCGAGTTTAAATTTTAATCAAACAAACATCAATCGGAAGTAGCTTCACGAAGAAACAATCAATCCGGCATGGCAGATATTAGCAAGAGCACAATCAGTTATCACTTCTAGACGTTTAATCAGGCGAAATATTATTATTCTTCTCAAAAGTCCGCACCTGCTTGTGGCAATCTGAACAAGTCCACCGGTTGTAGCAGCTATTCTAAAAAGTCCGCACCTCCCAGCGGCAATCTGAACAAGTCCACCGGTTCTGGCTTTGACCGTGGTACCAGAGCGTTGAAGACACTGACAAATAAATCTGGTGCTTGAAAAACACCAAGAAGTGCCGAAATTGGGAACAAATTGGGTCACAGGTTCTTTTCGCAAAGAGTTGGTCGACGGCATGGCATAAAGCCCAACTCATGCAACTGAAAGCCGGTGATCGATCACTATGCTACAATAGCAACCACGCATGCGTTGGAACAAATGAGTACACCCACCAGTGACACATGGACTGAGACGGAGCATGTGTGCAGTTAGTAGCGAGGGTGGCAAACCAAGGGAAGATGGTGGGTTGGGTTTGCGTGTGGGGTCTCAGGTGGCCTCGCGCTGGGGCTACGGTCCTGCTCGGACACTCCATCCATCCACCCAACCAACTACAATGCGCAATGCATGCCTAATTTAGTTCATTTGTGTAATTTAGCCATATCGAGTTTGTAAGCACTGATTGATCCCATATTTGGCAGTGTTTGAAAAATGATAAGTATCTTGCAACAGTGAACCGCACCGCATCGCGCCGGCACAGCGTCGTTCTTATCCTAAATGGGTATGGAGCAAACCGTACTTACCCTAAATGGGTACAGATCGCGGGGATATTGCACCCGTACCTACATAAGAAGCGCCCATTCAGAAAAGACCCGCAAAAACACCGTCGGGTTTTGGGATTAGTCGGCACAAAAAGGCATAGAAATCACCCCCTCCAAATATCAGAACCAATCAACTCAAAATCAAACGAAATCATTTTGGAACCACGAAAAAACAAAACAACGTTAAAAACACCACAAACGTAAGAGGCAAACAGATCGATTTTCAGCAAAAAAATCAACAGCAATAAAAGCAGTGCTACAACAAACGCAATAAATTTGCATAAAGCAAATTGACATAACCAAGCTCAAACATGTAGCCATCACTTCCAAAACTACTCCACTAAAGCAAAAAACCGAAAGCATCCTACCAAACACAACAGCGCTCAGAAAGTTTTGGGCTTTCATTAGGACCGCTGAGCGCTGTCGTGTTTTGGTAGGATGCTTTCGGTTTTTTGCTTTAGTGGAGTAGTTTTGGAAGTGATGGCTACATGTTTGAGCTTGGTTATGTCAATTTGCTTTATGCAAATTTATTGCGTTTGTTGTAGCACTGCTTTTATTGCTGTTGATTTTTTTGCTGAAAATCGAACTGTTTGCCTCTTACGTTTGTGGTGTTTTTAACGTTGTTTTGTTTTTTCGTGGTTCCAAAATGATTTCGTTTGATTTTGAGTTGATTGGTTCTGATATTTGGAGGGGGTGATTTCTATGCCTTTTTGTGCCGACTAATCCCAAAACCCGACGGTGTTTTTGCGGGTCTATGACCCGCTAATTTTCATGTGATTTCTATGCCTTTTTGTGGTCTATATAAATTTGGTTATATGTTTACATCCGATAATTCGCTTCGGTTTGAGCTTGTGTATAAAATTGACGCAATACTCCGAATTTAATATGTCTAATACATATTCGAACCATCAAAATATTGTTATTGTCGATAAAGCTCGCATGTACAGCTCCCCAGAATGCCAATTTAGCACTTTCGAACAACGATACTACTACACACGGCATTGCTATACCGTGTACAATCTTAAACACGATAATACACCACCATAAACTACCAAATCTCAAAATACACCTCTATTACAAATTCAATGCAACAAGAGTACAATGCACGTGTACACCACAATTAGCAGTACTAACCCCAAAGGGCCACATGCAAGGCAATCATCACTCAGGGACAAACCCACTATATGTCATACGCTGACCGCATGGGAGCCGACATTGCTCACCGCTACACCACAGACGCAGACATCTCAAATGCCGCCTGACCTACCATCCCTTCCTCATACAATATTCCATCTGCCCCAATTAACGCATTGCTCAATCCATCATGACCAACACAACGTTTCGACATGCCAGCATCTGCCAAAACATACATCATATAATAAAGTGTAATTACAAACACTACCGTTTCCCCTTTCATCACGAACGCCAATTGATCTCGACTGCACCACAAAGTCATACCTGACCGACTCATCAGCCAAACACAAAACTCAAACAAGACAAAAACCGAAACACCCAACCCATTATTTGGCTTCGAAAGATAACGCAACCACAGTGCACATAACAAAGTGATGAACTCGATGATACAACTCTCGGTAATCTCCATTGCGGATACAACAGCCAGCCGCCAAACAACGTCTGATTATGTGGTTATCGTCAAATTCTCCATAAAACTGAAACCAACACTCAAAATATTCACGATCAACATATAAATTCAAAAACTAAATAAAAAAGAAACATACCTTGCTAAACAAATTCTGCATTTCAATGCATATCCTATCCTAAAGTTCCACTGCAGCGCGCAATAAACTGCATCGGCCTCAAACGTCAACTCATGTGACCGATTACTGATCTAAAAACAATACCGGTAAGCATATACATATGTAGTTGCGATACCCGTGATTTTATTACGGACCTCCTTTAGTCACTGTTGCACACTAAAAAAAGCTCTCGAGAACCCACTTCCGACATAACCCTGGACACTACTTTAACCCTGCAAAACCCGCACACAACTGAAAATCCACCTACAGCTATCGCAACAAGCAAAACCTCACTCCCGGTACCATGCATACATGTCGATGGGGGTAAAGGGGGCCGGTCCCCCAAGCCCGATTTTTCGGCAAAAGTCCCCACAGCGGATTTTGGGGGACCTGAAAACCCACTTTTGGATTCCAAAGTAAAGAAAATTTTAGCCCAGACAATACATTCTGCAGGACATGGGTGTTCGCCTACCCTAGAACCCAAAACAGGGTTTTTGTAAGGCTTAAAACGCATTTCAATCTTATCGCTGAAACTCATATTCAATATGTAGCTTGAGCGCAAAACTGCTTCTTATTGCATTCGTTGCTTTGCTCCAATATTGGGTTTTAAAGGGATTTTCTTCTACCGGAACAGGGTTTTTAACGCTTTTTCGGTCCAAATAGGGTTTTAAAGCTATTTTTCGCCCCAGAATCCCTAAAAAGCATACATGTAACAGGGGGTCTGGCGCAAAACACCCTGTAACTGTATTCTGCAGTTTTCAGCTAGGATTTTTAGTTCTGGGAGCAATTTCGAATTTTTAGCATCAGCTAATTAATAGACCAGGCCGACTATAATTGGCCTTGGCCCATCTGTTATAATTGTAGTGAATAGTCAGCCCATCCACTTGCTATTACCTATTATTTAGCGCAGGTTGGTTTATTTCCGTTATCATTATTATAATACAAAACAGTCAGGAATTACAGTTGTTACTTTATAGTGATTACTACAAAATGAGCAGAACCCAGAGTCAAGAGTGCTGGTGCACTGCCACTTGTCCTCTCTGCGGAAGGAGCGAGAGGGAGAGCCAGCCAGAGAGTGGCCGCGGGCAGTGTAAACTGTGCCAATTCTGACTGGCGCCGGCAAGGAACTAGAGGCGTCTCAACGCTCCTAGCCTACCCCACACGAGTTAGACATGCATCTGATACCCAAAACTCTCCCTGAGTTGTACCACCCGAGATGACACTGCATATAAAAAATAAATGAAAATACCAACAGTAGGGACCGGCACGCGAAAATTCAAAATGCTCCTAGGCGAAATTGGG
>JASANB010007210.1:0-86567 GCA_030248155.1 Sabatieria punctata
CTATATCATCGTCCTACCGTACTATCTACAGTAAGAGTAAGTATAGTAAGTTCTCCGCTGCTATTGGACGTGCACGGTAGGTGCCGCCAAATTTGAATTGCTACGCGTGAGCTTGTCTAAACCCCTGTACATAATAGCAGCGGATCCTATAAACCCAACACAGTCAAACGAAGTTTCTCACAGACGCAACATAATAAAAATTTACCCAACAAATTTCTGCTAGTATTTTCACCAATTACACCAATTTGATCCTGTTAGATTAATACAGTACTACTACTAGTGGAGAACTAGACACGACTGAAGTTATAATTGCAGTTTTGCAGTTATGCAATGCGTTAGTATAGCGAAACGACGGTGTCAGTTTGACCAGTAGCGTTTGCGCACCCAGGCATGGACCATCACCTAGATGTTTGCAGTCAGTACACACACCCACTTTTCGCCAAAGCTAGAAAGAACAATACCCCAGACCAGTCTATACCACAGACATGCAGCTGTGGGAGGGTGTCAAGAAGAGACCATAAAATTCAAGATCGGCCTTAACAAGCTGCCAGTCTAAACCAAATGGTCCCACACCACAAGTGCGGCTATTGTATGAACAGCTGCATTGGAGGAGGTAAGAGATTTACCACATTGACTGTTCTGGCCAACACACCACCCGCCAACCTGGGCCTCGAACTTTATTACCTCTTCTTGACACAATGACGCAGCTGCATGTATATCTAGTATTTAGAGAGCACAGCCAGTCGGGCCATCTCTCTCAAGGTTGACTCGTGGAGGAACACACATTTGACGTCCTTAGATGGTGATGGAATATCATGGAAGCCTCATAAAATTAATATCCATGACTTGCTTAGGAAGGCAAAAAACGCCTCATACAGTCAAGCACTTACCGCCGTTTATGATACCACCAACAAAATATAAGGTGCCGGTACCATATATGGTACCACTCTGTCCAGATTTCGTACCATATATGGTACGGCACCCATGGTCATGGGTGGGGGTACCATATATGGTGTCGGTACCATAAACGACGTTAAGTGCCTGACTGTCATAATTGTTATGTTTTGTGTTATGGTGTACAGTACGTGTCTGAGTTTAGGTTCTGGTTGTGGCTCAGTAGGGCAGGGTAGTAATGAAGCCGGACAACCGGCGCAGGCCACCCGCAGACAAACTTTCAACTTTAAAAAAAAGTTGCAGAGCAAAATGGGCTCAAATTATATACCATCCACGCCAAGTTGAGCAGAGTAGTTGTACAGAGCTGAACGATTATAATACATACATTTTGGGTGACTTTTAGATTAGTTTCCGACGTTTTTCAGACCAGTCTGCCAACAACCATTCACATACGTAGTGCGTGCATTAGCGCCGCGGTGGTTTCATGGTCACTGACTGACTACCGAAAATCAACAATAATTGCGTAGGAGTTTGGTGTGAAAGAGCTGCATTCCCACATGCCAGGGTGATTGGTGTTTGCGATGGTGCACTCGCTGACTGACTGTTGCGTTTGCCTTCGAGCTAAGCGCCGAATTAGCAAACAACCGGCAGCTAGTAGGTGTCGACGCAAACCCGTTTTGTAGGCCAGCGACTGTATTGCAAGCCCGGTTGCCGTCTGATTCAGTGAAGCGGAGAAAGCAGTCTGTAGGGCTTCCAGCAGTGTTTGTTTTGTCTCCGGTTGCCGTGTGCCCCCGGCTTTAGGAGTAATTTCGGTTGGAATTGAGTAATCGTTAGCGGTCGACGACTCGGCCTCAATTGGGTTCCCGGGCATCGATTTGGTATTAGCGGCCATAAGGGCTCGGAGCGAGTCATTATTGGCACATCAAAAAGTAATATCTAAGGCTTTTAGAGAGCCACAGCCGCT
Organism: Sabatieria punctata; assembly: GCA_030248155.1. NCBI lineage: Eukaryota > Metazoa > Nematoda > Chromadorea > Araeolaimida > Comesomatidae > Sabatieria > Sabatieria punctata. The sequence goes on from JASANB010007210.1 coordinate 1,859, forward strand.
TAGTGGAGCAACACTTGCCGGCCACTCGCCTTCTGACGGGTAACAGCTCCCCGCCCGCCCTGCTGCTAGCAACGCCGCCGCACTTGATAGCGTCGAAATTGCCGCGCAGCTGCATCAACCTGCTCCTGAACGTCTCAGACAAATTGTCCTTTTAAACCTCCCCTAATTTCCTATTCATGCTCGGATAGACGTTGTATCGACTTTTGGCCCAAGGTGTGCTCTTTCATTCTTGTCCGGTCCACTTGACAAGGCTATTTACGTCGGCAAAATGGCCGCTCCGCGCATGCTCGACGTGCATGAACTGCTGGAGCGATACGCATGGAGACACTATCAGGACTTGGAAGGACTGAAGAAACTGAAACACGACTTCAGAAACCTGGACAAAGAGGATGTGGACTTTGAAATGAACCTCAAGCATCTGGTGATTCAGCATGACGAGCCGGATTACTGTAACTTTCACCCAACCGCCGCCAAACCGTACACGCTGTTCAAGACGATCTTTACCAACAACACCGAGAGACAGCAGGAATATTCCTTCAAAACAGAGAGGACCACCGAGTCTTTGTGCTTGGTTGCACGAGAACAAGGCTACACTATTGGCGAAGAAGCCGAAATGAGTCTCAAGACTCCTGGTAAGCTCTTAACGCGCAAAATATGTCCTATATACAGGGTGCGTCAAAAAAAAACAACCCAGCAGATTTTTTGCTGTAGCAACCGCAAATCTCAACCGATTTGAATGAATCCTGCTTTAAATGAAAGATAAATTAATTCTTGAACGACTGGTTTAGCTTTTATTAAGATGCGTTGCTTAGTTCCTGAGATAATTGCTTTCAAAATCAAAACAGAGATTTTGGCAGTGCACAACAGAGATTAAAACAAACCAGCAGATTTTTTACTGTAGCAGCCGCAACTCTCAACCGATTTCAGTGAGTCCTATTTTATATGAAAGATAAATTAATTCTTGAAAGTTTGGTGAAGCTTTTATTAAGATATGATGCTTGGTTCCTGAGATATTTGCACTCAAAGTCAAAACAGATTTTGGCTATGAACAAGAGCGATTTTTATTATTCTGTTGCATTTCATAATAAAACCGATTCCTACTGCTCAGGGCTAACGTAACGAGGTTTTTCTGGTGCCACACATGCTTGGTTACTTCATTTGTAAAAGTCTTGTTGCCCCTCAGCAGTAGGAATCCGTTTTGTTGTGAAGTGCAACGGAATCGCTCTTGTTCACTGCCAAAATCTCTGATTTGAGTTTGAAGGAAAATATCTCAGGAACTAAGCATCGTATCTTAATAGGGCCTTCACCAGTCTTTCAAGAATTTATTTATCTTTCATTTAAAGCAGGATTCATTCAAATCGGTTGAGATTTGCGGTTGCTACAGCAAAAACTCTGCTGGGTTGTTTTTTTTTGACACACCCTGTATATCTAACCGCCTTTAAAAAATTTGATTTTTACAATAGAGTAAATTTTTGCTGATAGGTATAAACTACAGTACGTAGGTACACTTGGGCTATTTGATAGCGTTTAGATCTCATTTTCTGCGGTGGTGAGAAGTTAAATAAATTTAGCAAGGTGGCACTTTTCGTGCTTTTTAGTTTTCATTTCTAAAAAGATGGGAGTTTTAAAATTGTACGCTCACTGCTATACGGTATGTTGAAATCTCGGATGTATGGTACAAATAGAAATCTGAGAAGCAAGTAACTCCTGTTTAACTTGAATAAAGAGTTGTAAGTTGCATACGCATGCCGCACTTTTATGCAAAATATTTCGTCCGGTCAAAGATCTTATTTTAAGGTTGCAGCTTTATTTTACGGTAGCAGCAAACAATGCCAATAAAATGCAAAACAATAGGTTTTACCAAGTAAAACTTTGTAGAGTACTAATGTCCGTACACAGTATAGCTGTAAGCCAAGCCGTAAAGGCTCTTGAAATTTCATTTGCGGCCAAGCGTGTGCATCATTGGCAAAAACCCATAATCTGTCAGGTCCAAAGTAATGAAATCCCACCGGATTGTAATCAGTGGGCCGCAAAATAGAGCCATGTACGCCATCGATATTGGGTGTGCGTCCCTCTACACATAAACAAACGGACTTGCATATGCATTCAAGGTGAAATACTGGAGTTCAAAGCGGGTTTCAAGCACGAAATGAGCGTGAACAAAGTGAGCGAAAACGCCATCACCGAAATGCTGACGTGGGGCGTCGACAGCACAATCGTTGTGCCCCCTCACGCCCAAACCACCGCCGAATTGGTTGTTGAAGAAATGAGCTACACCGGCAGTTTTCGAATGGCCAGTCGTCTTTCGGGTATTTTTCTTCGTCTATTTTCAGCAATATTTTCGGCAGAATATTTCCGAAATTTCAGGCAGAGTTACGGTAACTATCGTGCGACGAAAAGACGGGGCCATTATTCTGCCGGTTACCCAGAGCATAACCGAAATATTCCGAGAATTACTCGATTCCGGAGGGGGCACCAAGGAGACCAAAGCCATGGTTACGATTGAGAAAGGAGTGGTTCGTCTGATTACCAAGGGAACGTGCAGTTTTCAATTCGCCATGAAGCAGCGTGTCGTTCTGAACGAAGAAGCTGTGCCCAAGAAAGTCTATTCTGGAGAGAACGAGTCTAAACTACTTGAATAGTTTATATCGTACTTCGTGATGTTATCGGTTGCGTATCCAGGGCTAAGGGTACTAACGTTTCCGACAGAGAAGTACTTTGTAGGAAGAAAACTCTGCCAAAAATAGAAACCTATGTAGATGGTGACTGTTAATTTCACCTTCCAAAAAGCGTTTAAGGCTAACTAATAATTTTCTCGTCTTTCAACCACCCCTGTTTTCAAAATCTTGGGTACGCTACTGTTGTGTTGTGTTTAATTCAGATTCCCAAAACTACAGTATGTTGTTTATTTGACAAGTGCGTAGTTCAGTGGGGACGGGTGTATTTTAGCAGATACCGTAGTCAGTTGGTGAGAGAGTGTTTAATGTGGACGATTTACAATGTGTTTATGAGCCACCCAGCTGTAGACGGGGTGCCACGTTGGTTTGCTGTTATATTCGTCACAATTCCTTTCCGGCGTAAAACCTCATGTCGCGCTGTGATCAAACCTGTCGTTGCAGCAATTACTAGACGCCCCTGGACGCCCCAAGGACATAAATCTTGAGAGCTGTTTTGAATGGCCGCCAATTTTATGGCTCCCAGCCCTCTATGCATGCGCCACATAAAATTTCCAACAAGTAATCGCTCGCACTTTGCTGAACAAACTGTTCCGACTTGCGGTGCAGTTATCGATTTTGGGGTGCTTCTAAAAGCCTCGGCAAATCTAAACAGGCACATACAATCGTGCCACGTAATTTGGCATTAGCTATGATTTGCAGTGGCAGTTGAACGCTTTTACCTTATTAAACCGCTCGTCGTGACGGCCTTTTATGAGGCCGTAATCAGGACATGCACCAGAAATTTTATTATCATCCAATAACGTATCACGAAAAGCTAAGTGCTGGGAATTTTGGTCCAAATCACAGAGAGAGTGAGGCAATGGGCGAAATCACAACATCTGCAATGTACGTATGTACAAGTTAAACTGCCTTTTTGTTGACCCACACGCACGTGTGTACTGTACGTATATACTGTACAGTGCAATTTGCCTTATTCTGATGTGGACTTTCGCCCCTGACCAATCTCTGGTTGCAGCAGTATCGTACCCATCGGTGGAGCCCCTTTCGGAAAGGAAGAGAAGCTGCCTGCCAAAAATGATGAACATCTATACGTACTGCTACCATAACAATAACAGTGATGTACTAAAACTATCAAGTTTACCCATAAAATCTCATTCCAATGCGTTTTGAAGGCAAATTTTTCGAAATTTTCGGCCACTTCAAAATTTGGTCCACAAAAATTTTGTTTTAAAATTACTGTTGCTAAGTAAATTATAATTTAAATTATATTTTTTAGAAATTTACATAAATTTAGAAATAATACAAGTAAATTATTTGGTAAGTAAATTATAATTAAATTATATTTCTATGAAAGTAGGAAAAGTTAAATATAATTTTAATTCGTAAATTATATTAAAATAATTTACATAAAATATTATACTGAATACACAAGTCTAGCTATTGATGGACCTTTTGTGGACTCTTCTCAGATATGGCACGTAATTGTTAACTTAATTATACTTCTCTGGCGGTGTTTTTTAGGGAGAGAGACAGTTTATTCAGCAGCACAGCATAGCGTACATACGTACTTCTAAAGCACTAGGCGGGCTGGGCCGATTAACCGGCTCGAAAGCCCTCCCACACAGAAACTTTGATAGATCCAACTTGGCCAGTTTAGAACGAAAGTTTGAGACCGCCCGTGAATTTACAATATCCGATGAAAGGTTGTTCCACGAGGAAGTTTTAAATAAATTATAATTTAATTATATTTAAAATAAATTCACTTAGCAACAGTATTCAAAATCCTGGGAAAACAAGGATCTGCATACAGTATTTCTGAAAGTTCAACGCTCCGCTATCAATAGGCAGACCAAATCCACCTCTGAATCAGAGAAAGCAGATGCACTGGAACCAACAAAAACAAGTGAGTGGTTTAAAGCAGCACAGTGTTTTATGCAGTCGAAGCAGCAGAAGTCGGTTGGAGGTGCAACGAGCTATCTTCAATCTTATAACAACTGCGCACACTCAACTCAAGCCAAAACATTCTAGAATCTTCGGCACCAGCTTTAAAGACAGCTCACATTTGCCTTCACTACTTTTGTTTGTGAGCAGCCACCTGCTACATACGCCCAGCCAAAATGGCCAACGCTGTAGGAATCGACTTGGGTACTACGTACTCTTGTGTCGGCGTCTTCATGCACGGAAAGGTGATTCTTTTTCAGCCGATTCAAATCTCACTATTCTGTACCGGTAGAAACAAACAATTTTTCCGTTCAGCTCACCTGAATGGAATAATTTGAAACGTTTCTGTGAGCTCAATTATTGGCCGTTTGTTCTGTAAATTGGTCTAGAGTTTCTTATGTAAAAACTGTAGTGGCTGACAAATTTGCAGGAAAAAAATGTTCGCTTGTTGACTTGCAATGATTGTTCAAAATTTTCCGTTCGGGTGAGCTGAACTGAAAATCGTGCTGATTTTGGAGTTTAGGTTGAGATAATCGCCAATGACCAAGGCAATCGCACCACCCCTTCGTACGTTGCGTTCACAGACGCCGAACGACTGATAGGAGATGCCGCCAAGAACCAAGTGGCCATGAACCCTCATAATACGGTCTTCGGTAAGCTAGGAACAGAACACTATTTGCTGGTCAACCCTGATTTCAGGCTTAGACTTAGGAAGACAAGCCGTTGTATAGGCAGACAAAGCGCTGACAGACTAACCGTAGGAAAAATCGTATTGTAGATGCGAAGCGCCTGATCGGTCGCCGGTTCGAAGATCCAGCAGTTCAATCGGACATGAAGCACTGGCCGTTCAAAGTTCTGTCCGAGGCAGGCAAACCTAAAGTGCAAGTGGAACACAAAGGAGAGACCAAACTATTCTTTGCCGAAGAAATCAGCAGTATGGTGTTGACAAAAATGAAGGTACCGTATACCATTGCACACACAAGAATGGATGCAGAAGTTTTCAGGAGACTGCGGAGAGTTTCTTGGGCCGATCCATCAAAGACGCAGTGGTTACGGTGCCCGCCTACTTCAACGACAGTCAGAGACAGGCCACAAAAGATGCCGGTGCCATTGCTGGCTTGAACGTTCTGCGAATCATAAATGAACCCACGGCTGCGGCGATCGCCTACGGTCTGGACAAGAAGGGCCAGGGCGAAAAAAGCATTCTGATTTTCGATTTGGGAGGCGGCACTTTCGATGTTTCCATATTATCTATTGAGGACGGTATTTTTGAGGTATACTGCTAATTTTATTTTAGTTTTAGCATGTAGCCATTGGGAGTTTAGGTAAAGTCGACAGCTGGAGATACGCACTTGGGTGGCGAAGACTTTGACAACCGAATGGTGAACCATTTTGTGGGAGAATTCAAAAGAAAACATAAGAGAGACATGGCAACTAACCCCAGAGCGCTTCGCAGACTACGCACGGCTTGTGAGAGAGCGAAGCGAACTCTCTCCAGCAGTACGCAAGCCAGGTTCGGCACATACTGTACTGTGCGTGTCAGTCAGAGCAAAATACTAATTTTTCCAGCATTGAAATAGACAGTTTATTCGAAGGAATCGATTTCTACACAACCATCACTCGAGCCCGATTTGAAGAGCTGAACGGAGACCTTTTCCGATCTACTCTTGAACCGGTAAAACCTACATTTTCTTTAGCCCGTAACTCCATAACTATTGGACTACTGAGTTTAGGTGGAGAAAGCACTACGGGATGCAAAGATGGACAAAGCGCAAATAAACGAAATCGTGCTGGTCGGCGGTTCTACTAGAATCCCCAAAGTGCAGAAGTTGCTGTCTGACTTCTTCAGTGGCAAAGATGCATGTAAGAGCATCAATCCAGATGAGGCAGTTGCCTATGGAGCCGGTAGTATTTAGTTTTTTTAGTCTCAAGCTAACTGGACGTGTCATGAAACAAATTTTAGCTATTCAGGCAGCGATTCTGTCTGGGGACAAGTCAGAGGAGGTACAGGATCTGTTGCTGTTGGACGTAACTCCCCTGTCGTTGGGTATCGAGACAGCTGGTGGCGTGATGACGTCTCTGATTAAACGAAATACTACAATCCCCACGAAAACGTCGCAGATATTCACCACTTACTCCGATAACCAGCCCGGTGTGCTGATTCAAGTGTACGAGGGCGAGCGCGCTATGACCAAAGACAATGTGAGCTAGAGGCAATCGCTGTTTTTTGCGCAGATTTCTCAGTTGTTTAGAACCTGTTGGGAAAATTCGAATTGACGGGTATTCCACCTGCCCCTAGAGGTGTGCCTCAAATCGAAGTCACCTTTGACATCGATGCCAATGGAATTTTGAATGTGTCTGCACAGGACAAATCCACAGGAAAACACAATAAAATCACCATCACCAACGACAAAGGTCGCCTGTCAAAAGATGAAATTGATAGGATGGTGCAAGATGCCGAGAAATACAAAGTTATTTGACCGAAACAGGGTCAAAAATTTGAATAGCCATTACAGGAAGATGATGACAAGCAGCGGGACAGAATTCATGCTAAAAATGGTCTCGAGTCTTACGCTTTTAACATGAAACAAACAATTGAAGACGAGAAAATAAAGGTACAGTAAAATCTTATCAATCAATAGTAAGCTAAATAGTTGGTAATACATGTACGTTTTAAAGGACAAAATCTCTGAATCCGATCGTACTACCATCAAATCGAAGTGCGATGAAGTAATTGGTTGGTTGGACAACAATCAAATGGCTGAAAAAGACGAATATGAATTCAAGGTTTACATTAGTGATTTATGTACATTCTCTAAACACTATTTTTATAGCAAAAGGAACTGGAATCCGCTTGTAATCCGATCATCACCAAGTTGTACGAAGAGGCTGGTGGGCCACCTCCCGGTCCCGGAGCAGGTGGAGCCGGACCGAAGGGTTCCGGCGGTGGACCAACCATCGAAGAAGTTGATTGATCCTTGGTCACATATTCTGTGTCATGAAGCTTACACTGCATACGTAGCTACTGTAGTTCAGATTTCTTAGTAAAAATTAAATCTTGTTCTGGGAGCGGGACACAAATTCAATGGTATCGAGCACAGGTGTGTCGACGGACGTTGTAACGGTGCGGCCATGAACTGGCAGCAAAAAACTGTAATTTTATCGCGTTCTACGTACGCTGGCTCTGGCCGTGCACATTCGTTCCTGTGCTGCGCTTGTAATACAGATGTTGTGTTGTACGAAATTAGCCGGGCAATTGCAACGAACTACCAAACGTCTCTTCTGCTCCAGTCATGCTTCATTCGACCGATTGCTAGAAAATACAGCCGATTACCTGCTTGACTACGACGTGTTTGGCAGTGAGACAGCGATTCGTACCGCCAGATTATGTCTATTGGACAGTTTATCCTGCGCTATGCGAGCTCTCGACCACCCACAGTGCACCAGGTTATTGGGACCGATGGTGCCGACTCCGCCAGGTGTTTGTAGAGTGCCGTTTACCCAGCACAAATTGGACCCAGTTCAAGCAACCTTCAACTTGGGAGTCTTAATTCGCTGGCTAGATTTTAATGATGCTTGGTTAGCCGCCGAATGGGGACATCCTTCCGATAACATCGCTGCTGTTCTCACACTGTCTGATTTTCTGGTATGCAGTTGTTTGTTTTTCTCGTGAAACTGACTTCTTTTAGAGCCGCACGCAAGGCAAAAAGATTAGCATGAAAACGGTGCTAGAACACATTATAAAAGCGTACGAAATACAAGGGGTGATAGCGTTGGAGAACAGTTTCAACCGCATAGGTCTAGACCACGTTCTACTTGTACGCATCGCCTCTGCAGCTGTATCGGCTAAGATTCTGGGAGCCAATCGAGAGCAGATTCTAAATACGCTTTCTAACGCTTGGATTGACGGAGGAGCGTTGAGAACCTATCGACACCATCCAAACACTGGATCTCGCAAAAGTTGGGCAGCAGGAGATGCCACTTCAAGAGGAGTTTGGCTGGCTCTGTTGGCCTTAAAAGTATTTTTGCTTACTTAAAAATAGACTAATTTGACCGATTTAGGGGGAAATGGGCTACAATACAGCTCTGAGTGCCCCCAAATGGGGCTTCCAAGATGTGTTGTTAAACGGCGAAGCTCTGAAACTCAATCAAACTTTTGGAACTTACGTTATAGAGAACATTCTTTTCAAAGTGTCCTATCCTGCTGAGTTCCACGCCCAAACAGCCGTGGAAGCGGCGTGCAAACTTCACTCATCAGTTCGAAGCAGAATAGAGGAAATCGAAGAAATTCAAATCGAAACACAGCAATCAGCTGTTCGAATAATCGACAAAACTGGACCTCTTCGCAACGTAGCTGATAGAGACCACTGCTTACAGTACATGATAGCCGTAGCTCTTTTGGATGGCAACCTCACTGCGCACAGTTACTCTGACGAACATGCGAGCAACCCTGCAATAGATATGTTGCGCTCCAAAATGAACGTTGTGGAAAACCCTAGATTCTCTCGCGATTATTTGCACCCCGACAAAAGATCGATTGCTAATTCAGTTCAGGTTAAGTTCAAGGATGGAAGTTGGTCGGATAAAGTGATGGTGGAGTATCCGGTCGGACACAGATGCAGACGACAAGAGGCGTTGTCGCTGTTAAGAGAAAAGTTTGAAGGACCGCTGGAGACATTTGTCAAATCGGTTGAGAGAAGAAATCAATTGTTGAAGATTTCCAGAGACCCGTCTCTGATGGATGATATGGCAGTTAGCGATTTTATGGACTTATTAGACACTGAATAGTACCGGACAGTGCTGAATACAGTACCCGGTTACACTTGGCATTTAGGATTTTGGCCAACAAAAAGGAAATCCAAATAGTGAACCCACCAGGGTAAATTAATTGGAATTTTGCAAAATCGGTCAGAAAGAGCTGCCGACATTTTTGTTTTATCAACAAATTTAGCTGTTAATTCTAAAGAGTTCCACAATTTTCATGTTTTCACTCAATATTAGTCCTAATTGAAAACTATTTGTTCGACAGAAGTGTTTTCTACTCTATATTGTAGCGCTTTCCTTGCTCTTTGCTACCGTATTCCAACAAAATTCAGGTGAAATTGTCATAAAACCTGTCTCCAAATAAAGTACCCGGAGTACACTAATTCGCAGCAAACGCCAATTTATGTACCCCGGGCACACTATTTGGAGGGGTACACTATTCAACACTCTTCTGTACAAGCTAGACGAATAATTAACTAACTAAAGATTAAACAATATTTTTATTAGGTATATACTAGTTGTGGCAAATTAGGCCCAAACTCGTCTGCAAGCATACTCTAACTAACTGAACGGGAACAAAATAGCTAACATCAATAAATTAGCTCTAACACCACAATAGCGAACACATTCCTAGCCGTGCCTAGCATTCTTATTAGTGGAGAAGTAATTGGTGTGAAAATCGTGACCGATCCAGACTTTGCAGTAGTTCTCTGGCGCCATTTCACTGCCGGTGGGACATTTGAAGGCTTCTTTGAAAGGAACCAGGTTCTTCAGTGGTTCCACTGCTCTAAGAGGTTCGGGTGAGTGGCCGCGCAGATCGTGCACAGCTTCTGCTGCTGATTTCAGGGCGGCGGCTGTTTGTTTAGCGCACCAGTTGTAAGCGAATCTCATGAAGAAGACCTGATCCATAGAATACTTGGAAAGCTTGCCTGGTAAGCGTTCTTCTGCACCGTTAGCAGCCGTATACCGCTTGTACGCAAGGTAGGCGGCCAAGGTACCTGCAGATACAAGAGTATAGAATCATTGCAATCAGTCAGTCAGTCAGTCGCTTTACCCCCACTATCCGCGATGTCCTCAGCTTTGGTGTTCTGACCGTTAACACAGACACAGGTGCTGCTACCGGGGGCACATTTTCCTTGTCTCTGATCTCCGTTGGTCAGATTTGGGTAACAGATGTTAGAGTAGTGGTCGATGACACACTGCGCCATGTCGTTGAAACCGTCAGACGATTTTTTGTCCATCCAGTATTTCTTGGCCCCGGTAGAGTCCCACTGCACGCCTGTGGTGTCGAATCCGTGGGTTATTTCGTGGCCAAGCACACCGCCCATCGAGGCGTAGGTGACAGCTCTGGGCCAATTGGCCTGGAACAACGGGTACTGGACGAAGGAGGCCGGGATTGTGATGGAATTGTACCACGGCTGGTACCAGGCGTTCTCGGTATAGAGATAGTGGTTCTGGAAATTGAACAGATGAAAGTCTGCGTCCTGATTTGCATAGTTCAGCTCCGTCCAAGCGTTGAACTGGTTTAACTTGAGGGCAAAGGTCAAGGGGTCATCGTTCAAATTGAGGTCCAGTGGGGCGTAGAGACTGTTAAGATAGTTGTCATCGAGTATCCACTTGGGAAAACCGATATTCCTCAACATTGTGTCTAGTTTCGCGTTGGCTTCTTTCAACGATTCGGGACTCATCCATCTCAGGGTTCCGAACATGTCCCTAAGCGCGTCCAGAATGTAAACTACCATAGCATCGACTTCTGTGTTGGATTTGTCAGGATGTAACTTTCTCCAGTAGTCAATGTAGGGTCGACTTTTGGCATTAGACATCAGGTTCTCGGTCTGCTTGCAAACTTTCGAATTGGGTCGCCAGTTTTTGTCCTCTTTAGGCACGAGATAGATAAATTTCTCGAGCAGTCTCCAGATTAGGAATAGCTGTTTGGTTTCCGTTGTTGTTGCTACATAGAGTTTTTGTACTTGATCCATAATTTCGGGGAAAGGAACGACAAATTTGGTGGAAATCAATTGTAGCTCGGGTACATTGTCTAAAGCCATCAGTTTTAGAAATTCCGGCCAATCGATCGACCACCAGCGACGTTCTAAATCTCCAAGTGAATAACTGTGGTAGGGTAGGTCGAAATCTTTGGTGTAATAGAACGCTTCCGTGATGTTATCCAAGGAAGGTCGATTTCTAGCAATTTTTTCTAGCTGTTTCTCCAAAAGCACGATTTTTTCGGCCATCTCAGTAGAACGTTCTTTATCGATTTCCAAATCATTCGCTTCAGCTAACCGGTCCATGACCTCTCGGACATTTTCTACAGTTGCTGGAGAATAATAACCGCCGTCATGCAAAGTAAAAGCCCATTTCTTAGGTTCTCTCCAGTTCGGATCCGCTGAGAAATGCACAAACGTCCCGAGACCGTGTTTACCGTACAGTCGTCCCATGAGAGCCGAAGCACTACTGTAGGTCTGACCTCCAATTGGACCTGACCAGCTATTGGCTAACGCTGGCCAACCACCGTACTCCTCTGTCAGTTGATAGAGTTGTCTGAGATCGGCCTTTCGTTGGGCCGACGAAGATGACACCTCTTTTCTGCACAGTTCATAGTATATTTTTCCTTGTTTCGATGCGTGAATGGCTGTAGTCGGCTAAACAACAAGCCTATTTTCAGGATTTGAACTCTAACCATTCCAGAAAGTCAATTTTAGCATTTTTGTGGGTTTTTTCTCAAATTTAGAGGCAATTTTCTCAACAATTTCACATTTATTTTGGAATGTTTTCATTTCTCTAATACTGAAACTAGACAGGAAAAAATTTCACATTCATGTTGGAAAGTTTGCATTTCTCTAATACTGAAACTTTTTTAATAGACCCTGTCATATTCAACTGTACGTACGCAGAAGTACGTAACAATTTCAAGATAAATTGGTAAGAATAAGTAGAAAATTCTCTGAAGGTCAAACATCTGTACGTACATCGACGTCTGCGAACGATGCCTTGATCTGCTCTGGCACGCTATTTCCAACAGTAAGACCAGTGACACTCGAATAGCCTTCAGGTATTTGGTTGTTTCTGACAAAATTTCCACAGGCAAACTGGAACCAGTCGTTGCAGGGATCAGCGGTTTCATCTATAGCCGCCTCCAGCATTTTCGCCGCACTCTGCCAGCCTTCTTGGTCCGTTTCCGCCTGCGTTATACAAACGCAAAACGCAAGAATAACTAAAAGTTCATGTTGTTTGGCTGCCGACTCTACTGAAAAGCTTTACCTGACAAGACGGTAGACCGGCTCATATTTTCCTACTGGGCCCGACTGTTTACTAGACAGTCCGCACTCGGAAGATAAAAGAGATGTGATTACGTAGTACAATGTACACCACATTGCACGCACGTTTTGTGCATGTACTCCGTGTAAATCTACGTGTAGCATATGGACAGTTTGGCATATTGATTGGAGCCGCAACCTTTCTTGGCTTGACACAAATAGAGGTTAATTGAGCAGAAATGATTAGAACTTTTGGTCGTTTACGCGGTCTCTATCAGAATAGTTTACGGACGGATGCCTGAAGAACACCACGTTGGTCTCAACTCGATTTTTCCTGAATGTAATGCATGTTACCGTAGTGGTTCTTACTTACTTTATTTTTTGTTTTTTAGTTGTTGTTTGTTGGTTTGCAAATCAAATCGGAAAGTAGATAATCAGGTTAGGTAAAGAGATCAAGATGTCTACCAGCCTTGCCGATCAGCTGAAGAAATTGGCCACCCCGCAGTCGACTGCGCTTACAGCCGATCGACGTCGAGTGTCTCTGTTGTTCGATGCAAAAGAAGCCAAAGCTTTGGACAGAGAAACTGTCTTTGCCATAGGTTTGCTCTTATTTTGTGCTTGCTTGTTGTGTGCTTTTCTCTTTGTTAGAGCGAACACAAATTACTAAAATTTAAGCACGAACAATAATATTGCGCTGAAATCAGAATTTTCGTCGACCACCCTGATTCTTAGCTTTCGACCCACAGAACCAGCAAGAATTGGAACTTATTGCGCCCAATTTTCGCAATGTCGATTGTACGTACCCAGTTGTTAAGCAAAATCTGTAAATAACTGACAAGTAGGGACCGGCACGCGAAAATTCAAAACGCTCCTAGGCAAAATTTGGCTTCAGAATTGAAAAGAGCACACTCTATGCAGTCTAACAAAACAAACCGTAACGGAATTGGTTGGATAATAAGCGAGTTATGACCGTTTAACTGCGTCACCCAACGTGCCACCTTTTCTTCCTAGAAAGTTGACCGCAGCGTGCATACCGATATGACCGATGTACTTTATCAGACTGTCACTCGTAAACCCCTGCGCCGATTTTGATGGGACCGGTGTCATTCTAATCGCAATGCGATTTTCTTTTACAGTTTTTATATACCAAGACTGTAGGACTGCGTCTACCACCTTTATATACCGAACAAACACCTTGGTAGCTCGAACTAGAACTGAATAGTAGAGTGTGAACTGGTATTTCTGTTTTTTCCAGGTACATTTGTATATGTAACAGCGGGGCTGGGGTTCTGCTCCTCTCCCACCGACTTGGGCCAACCCCCCCTCCCCGACAGGGGAGCACACCCCCCACCAAAACGATCTTTTCCACTCTCCCTCTCCGATGTTTCTGGCACAATTCTTTTACAGTTTCAGACACTACACCATACATGTAACAGGGGGGTCTGGGGGGTCTGCCCCCCCCCGCCTTAGGCCCGACCCCCCAGATGGACCCCCCCCCCCCCGAGACGATTACACCGACCCCCCTCCGATTTTTCTGGCAAGTAAATTTTCGAGCAAATTTTTGCAATTTTTTACAATTTCACACACAAAAATTGCCAAAATCGCCTGCAAAACAGCACTTTTTAGCTGTATTTCAGCCCAAATTAGCAATTTTTGGCAATTTTTAGCCAAAAAATTGCGATTTTTTCGATTTTTGAGCGTTTTTTAGTGCCCACCCCCCTCCCCCAAAATTTTGGCTCAGGTCCCCCCGGCCGGCGCCAGACCCCCCAACCCCCCTCCCCCCTCGGCGGATGACCTGTTACATGTATGCACTACACTTACAGTTTCAGACAAGGATGAGCTGCTACAATACATGTAACAGGTGGTCTGCCCCCCACCCGAAATATTCCAGACCCCCCCCCCGATTGGCCCCCTACTTCCTCCGATTTGTACTTTGGTGAGAAATTCCGAACCAGGTGTAGCGCGGGGGAATCAGGAACGGATCGCAAACAAAAATTAATGTTTTTAATGATCATAATTAATTATAAATTAACATGATTTATCGATAAATATCGATTATCGATTATTTTTTTGGCAAAATTCCAAAATCGCCCAAAATGGTCGTGTTGTATATCATTTGAAAGCCCTTCGCCTGGCGAGTCTAATGATCACTACATCAACATAGGGCAAGCCCCGGGGGCCTGTTTTCATACATGAGCCGGGGGTGTGGGGGTATACCCCTCGCCGGCCAATACCCCCCTCGGCCGGCCATAACCCCTCCCAGACGGAGAAAATTTTCGCTTATTTAAGACAAAATAGGCGTTTTTTGGCCTTTTTTGGACCCCCCCCTCCGGATTTTTCCGGCCCATGTATGCCTGTTTTCCAAATATAAAAATACCCCTGGAGGGACGCATCAGTCAGTATAGGCACGCTCCGGAGGGCCTGTTTTCCAAATATAAAAATACCCTAGACGCATCAGTACAGGGCACGCTCCTGAGGGCTTGTTTTCCAAATATAAAAATACCCCTAGGGGTATGCATCAGTATAGGGCAATAGTCATAAGAAAGTTAATTAATTAATATCTAGTCCATTTCTGACCTTCCCTGATTCCCCCCCCCCCCCCAGCTACACCTAACCCTATCCGACTTTCGTTCGTTACTGGATTACCTTCCGTGCCTGTTTGCGTTGGAATATGCAACTCAAATTTGGGCAAAACACATCTTTAACACTTATGAATAAACGCTGAAAATTTGAAGGAATTCCACTGACATATAAATGAAAACGAATTATATGAAGTTAACTCGAATAAGCGATTACAGGTTTTTCCGCTTTCGTACCATATTTATTGACTACACACGTTAAGCCTGAGCAGGATTCACCTTATATTGATTAGCAGAGACGCAAAACTACTAAAGGATTGTAAAGAAGCAAAATAAAAACCATTGGCTTTCGGCTGCTCAGGATCCCCAATACGTTCGTATTCGATACCCCTAATTTTAACGACCTCATCAACTTTAACCCAATTTCCGGGATCTTTTACGAACCTAGGACGCCAAATCTGAGTGATTTTAGTAAGAGCAACACCTAAACTAAAATTTAAGCGGGCGCACCTTTTCTATTTGTTCTTTGTTTTAGAGCAAACTTTCGTTTTATGAAAAAATACCGATTCTGCCTATGCTTAACCATGTAAAATTTCAATCTGATTTCCGGGATCTTTGGCTGCATCGATGCCGAAAAAAAATGGCTCAAACGAAAGATGATCAATGCCTCTTTAATACCGTCGGGCGCACCTTTTGAGATCATAAACTTTTTTTTACACTGACGCTGTTTTTCCGCTTATTTTAGCCAAAAACAACCGCAGCTTAGCGTATACTAAGGCGATTTGGGTGAATAGTTATGTTAAAATAATCAAAACAGATAACCATCAAAAAAGAACGCGCTTTTCTAGCCGCATTTTTTAAAAAAAGATGATTTTGACCCCCGCGCCACCAATGTGGTGAAAACGCGCGAAGAAAATTAGGCACGCGGTGCGGCGCAAAATTGGCCGCCGTTGCCGGTCCCTATGACAAGGAACGAAACGTTTTTCAGCGAAGACCAAAAAATCTATGGGAGAGTTTCTATCTGCGTCTCTAAATTCAAATCTGTTATTCAGAAGGAAGTACAGAGATTTGAGAGAGAGACAGCTTAGGAAAAGTACGTAGGCTGCCCAGTTTAGGTCAAAACGGACTGGAAGAGCTAATCGAGTTGGAAGCGGGTTTCTCTGAGAGCAAAGAGTCCTTATTCAGCAAGAGCGCTCTGAACCTGGAGCGAGCAGTTCTGTCCCAAGAGGCCAACCAACGACTCGACCACAACATCGACACCTTTCTGCTCCGCCTCACGCCCTACTTTCTGCTCAAGCCAGCTCTCAAAACACTGGAGTGGCTTATTTTTCGGTACCGCAGTTTTGCTAGTTGCAGAGAAAAGTGTAAGGCAGTGTCTAGATTCCACGTGCATCAATACAACTGGGAAAGTCTGTTACGGATGTCGCTGGTTTATCACGAAAGCAACAGTTTCGCACGACTGTTGAGTATTCTGGAAATTCCCGATAATCACACCAATTGGGCGTGGCTATTGCCGGTCAAGAAGACCAATGGTATGGTCACTCGAAGAATGCTGCTCAATCATTGCTCGGCTGACTCGCATTTCGTCGGATTTCTCTGCCATTCTATTACGCATGCCTTGCAGGTATTACTACTTAGACAGGTAGTTAGGTAGCATCACCGTATACAATTTTTATATCACTTCTTTTTCTGTATCATGCCTTTATATTATCTGAGGATACAAAACGTACAATCACGTATGCTACCGGCCAGACATGGGCTAGCATTTCGGCTGATGGGAGGTAGAATTTTCAATTCCTGAGGGGGGGGGTAGGAGCGCCTGATGGGGGGCTGAGGGGTGGTAAGCCAAAAAGTCCGATTTTTGGCGAAAATCAGGGTTTTTTGGCTTATTTTTTATTAAAATAAGTTAAAATTAGCTATTCTGAGCTCATTTACGCCTATTCCAGGCATATTTTTATCATAATTTTCTATACAAAATTCTTCCCAAAAATTCCCGATGGGGGGTTGCGGCCGGCTGATGGGGGGTAGATCAGAGCCTGATGGGGGGCCAACCCCCCTCAGCCCCCCCTTTGCCCATGTCTGCTACCGGCTTTGTTAGACTATAGAAAATTAGAAAACAAAATGCATTGAAAGGCATTGTTGATTACAGCACTTGAGCGAAGAAGAGGTAGGGTCAAAGCTGCAAATTCTGTTTACATTCGTTGCGTCTGTGGTGATTTCGATGCTCAACGACACTCCCAAAGTCAAAAGCGCCTTGGTCGCCTTGCTTATGCCTCACGTAGCTGTCGGATTACGGTATCTTCTGCTCATACATGTAACAGATCATCGCAGGAGAGGGAATTGGCTTGGGGACTCCGGCGCCGGCCGGGGGGTCTGAGCCCAAATTCTAGGAAGGGGGTTGGGTGCTAAAAAAGCTCAAAAATTGCAATTTTCCGGCTAAAAATCGCTAATTTGGGCTCAAATACAGCTAAAAAGTGCTGTTTTACAAGTGTTTTTGGCAACTTTTGTGTCTGAAATTGTAAAAATTCGCAAAAATTTGCTCAAAAATTACTTGCCAGAAAAATCGGACGGGGGTCGGAAAAATCGTTTGGGGGGTCTGACCTAAGTCAGGTAAGGGCAGACCCCCGGACCTCCTGTTACATGTATGGTGGGTGGTCCTGCGAATTGTTGGAGGTTTTCAGGTCGAGTGTGCGCGCTCACAGTCTGTGCATGCAGATGATCGTTTGTCAGTTAGCTGTGGCAGCTAAGTTAGCTCAGTCTACTGTCGATTCTCTGCTCAAGTTATTGTTACTGGTAAAAAACTGTTGTTGTCTTATCTACATAAATAGTACCGGTACCATTATAAGTCGAGAAATCCTTGACCGTTGTATGTAGATTCTATCTTTAACTGCGCTTCAGAAAGTCAAGCCGGAATCTGCCGAACAAAATCTCCGAACAGCGGTTGTTCTCTGTCAGCGACAAAATCCGCGCGAACTGCCCAAAAAGTAGTTGTTCTTTATAGGACAGTAATTAGTAAGGAAAACTGTAGAGTTTAGAGCTATAAAAAAGCTGGTTCGCAAAGCGGACAGCCTCGCAGTTGTGGACGTTATCAGCTGTATGGAGAAAAACTTTGATCTGGACCCTTTCCTGGAGCCTCTCTTTAGAACGCTGATTTCTCTTATGGACAGTAGTGAGGAGAATGTCTATAAGAAGTTCTTTGTGTCGTTGTGTGCGCTACTCAAGTTCTCTGATAAACTGGCCTCGTCGGTGTTTAGGTAAACCTTTTTATTTTTGTACTGAATAACTTATACAGTCAGGCACATAACGCCGTCTATGGTACCGGCACCTTATATGGTACCACTACCCTAGGTACCGGTGCCACATGTGGTACCGGCACCTTATATGGTGTCGGTACCATAAACGGCGTTAAGTGACTGACTGTTATAGTAGCTAATACAGTTGGGTAGCGGCGTAATATTAAAGCAACCATAATGGTACAGGTCTGTAGTTGGTCTGAAGGGTTTCAGTGATATTTTCAGAATATTTCTGGAGCGTTACCTGGAAGTGCGAGAGCAGGAGACAGAGTCTTCGTTTGCATCCGATTTGGGTGACGTGGCTCGAACTCTGTGTCGTCGGTACCCCAGTGCGTTCGACGTTGTGCAGGCGGAATGGCAAGTGCGGGACTCCGCAGCGCTGGATCAGTGGATCACTGCTAGTTGTATTCCTGTGCATGAGGTGTGACTTGCTTATGCTGCTTAGACATGCAGGCACTTAACGTCGTTTGTGGTACCGACGTTCGGGGCCTGTGGTGGTAAGGTACCCCTACCTTCGCATTGGATATGGTACCACTCTCTTCAAATTTCGTACCATATGGTTGTGGTACCATTATGGTCCCGGTACCATAAACGGCGTTAAGTACATGACTGTTAGAGGTGTAAGCATCTTGTGGTAGTAGTTTCTCCTAAACCCGCCTACCGCCCTGATCCTAAAGCCTCGGTCTCAAGTTTAGTATTAGGCTTATGAAAACAAGTTTAAAATGACAGTTTGCCTGTGGAGTGAGTATTTGGTGCCGTATCGTATTGTGTGTACCATACATGTAACAGGTCATCTGCTTAAAGGGGCGGGGGTTGGGGCTGACTGAGCCCAAATTCTAGGGATGGGGGTTGGGCACTCAAAAACGCTTAAAAATCGGAATTTTCGGCTGAAAATCGCTAATTTTGGCTCAAGTACAACTAAAAGCGCTGTTTACAGGCGATTTTAGCAGTTTTAGTGTCTAAAAATCGCAAAATTTTTCTCAAAAACTTACTTGGCAGAAAAATCGCAGGGTGGGGGGTCGGGAAAATCGATTTGAGGTAGGTCTAGTCTAAGTCGGATGGGGGCATGTTTATTAGTAATTGGTCCAGCAATACAGATGCATGCAATGCAATCTGGGGCAGACCCCTGTTACATGTATTGTGTGTACTGGTTGTCGTGTCGCTCAAACAAGTGTCCAGATCGAGGTTTTCTGCAGCTCGGCGTACTGGTAGAGCAAATGGAGATCGCGCAAACAATTGAACCTGCTCCGAAGAAGCCGAAGACTTCTGTCGATCTGCCCAAAGAGGAAGAGGTGACGGTGTTGGCTTTCCGTACGAATACGTAGAATGGCTTTTCAATTTCAGCCGGATCCTTGGTTCCACAAACCGGAACCTCAGTTAGAAGGTGACCCTGCAGACGCGCTACACGAGGCGTTAGAAGCAAGTGATTGCGAGAAAATTGTCACTGCACTGCACTTTGTATGCTTTTCGGTTCAGTTCGGTTGACAGACTAACTTAATTTTAATTTAGGTGACGCCCAACTATTACGAGGGTTTATCGGCTAAGAAACGGACCGAGTTTGCAATTCGGTTGCTAAATGCGTGTTTGGATAAGGAACGACGCGATAAACTCAAATCTGCTGTACTGCCTATGCGTACAACTTTGAAACAAGTAGAAGCTTAGAGCAGGACTGATTTTATTGTAAAATGCCTTGCAGATTGCGATTCCGTCAGCAGTTATGTGCAAACTTCTGGCAGGCGAGTCTTTAACAGAAATGCGTTCTCCAAGAAAATCGTCTCGGTTTGTTTTGAAGGTTTTCTCCAATACTGCGCATCATACATGTAACAGGTCATCCGCCGAAGGGGTAGGGGGTGTTGGGGGTCTGGCGTCGGCCGGGGGTCTGGGACCAGATTAATGAACATAGAACTAGCACATGCTAGCCCTAGCACGAGCTCAATAGAACGATCCCGGAACGCTAATTATTAAGTCATTTCATTAATAAGACTTATCGTGTGCTAAACCTAAGACTTAACACGTGCTAAGGGTCTCTCGATCGTTCTATTGAACTCGTACTAGGGGTAACACATGCTAGTTCTATATTTACTAATCTGGGCCTGAGCCCAAATTTTGAGAAGGGGTTGGGCACTAAAAACGCTCAAAAATCGAAAAAAAATCGCTAATTTGGACTGAAATACAGCTAAAAGTGCTGTTTTACGGGCGATTTTTGCAATTTTTGTGTCCGAAATTGTAAAAGACCGCCTAAATTTGCTCAAAAAATTACTTGCCAGAAAATCGGGAGGGGGGTCTGGCCTAAGTCGGGTGGGGGCAGACTCCCCTGTTACATGTATGCTGCGCATCTATATCAGTCAGGCACTTATCGTTGCTTATGGTACCGGCACCCATGGCCATGGGTAGGGGTACCGAATGGTGCCACTAGTTTAGGTACCGGTACCGTATATGGTGCCAGTACCATAAACGGCGTTATGTGCCTGACTGTTTATACTGTCGGCGTTTCAGCAGAAGAACAATTTCGAATAGTTCTGCCGGTCATTCTGACGATTCATCCGAAGTAAAGTGGCCCCGCATTTTGTTCGGACTGGAGTGTTTGCATTCGTCTCCCGATGTATCGGCCGGTAGAAATCTGGTAGTGGCCTTATTCGATTTGCTAGAAAAGTGAGTGTTTATTTTTTAAACGGCATTTTAATTGGTTGCGTTTTGTTTGCTGCAGACTGGTGTTGGGAGCCGAAGATGAAATAGAGAGCAGAGATCACATAGTGCAGTTGACTTTGAGCTGCTTGGCGAATTTGTGTGAGAAACGAGAAGGTATACTGATTACAGTCAGACACGTGTATGCACCGGCCATTCTGTTATTTAAAAATGGTGTAGATAAGATAGCAACATCTTACTTTCCCGCTAGAATACAGCTGCAAAGTTTCCAAAAGTTTAGCTATGCCGAAGCTGCTAAGAAACGACTTCAAAGTAGATTTGCTGGTTCAGTGTCTTCAGTCGACGCACAGTCAAGCCACTGTACAGGAGACCTTGCGCTTGCTCAACGTTGCAACACACTTGTTTCAAGTACGTACCGCTCATTCCTATGCTACGGTCCGACGCCGCTGTTATTGCAGGACGCCGTCTTGTCACACATTATGTCTCTGTTCACCTTCATGGGCAACGGTCTGTTCAGAAAAGACGACGACTTCAGCTTCGAAATGATCCACAAAAGCTTGGAGACAGTGGTTCGAGCTTTGGTCGAGGTTTACAGATTGCTTCTTTTCTTTCCGGTGTCTTGCAAAAAAGACAAAGTGTGTTTTTTACAGAGTACCGAGGAGCTGAACCAGTTGGAGTCAAAGCTACTGGAATTGTACGGCATTTTCGCTTGTGCTCTCAACGACATTCCGCCCCATCGACGCGTCTCTTTGTTTGAGCGCTTGGTGGCTGCCAGTTCTCCGGCTCAACCTCAGCACATTCAACACCCCCACTTGTGGATGCTGGTTGGCCTAATTCTGGAGCGACTGGTGGCTAACTGGAACAAACCGAAGAGCGACCCTTACAGAGACGACGATGTACTGCCTATCAAACCATAAACAGTCAATCACTTAACGCCGTTTATGGTACCGACACCATATAAGGTGCCGGTCCCGTATATGGTACCACCACAGTCGCCGAACGTGGGGGCACCATATATGGTACCGGTACCATATATTTTGACGGTACCATATGGTGCCGGTACCATATGTGGACCACTACCCTAGGTACCGGTACCATATATGGTACGGGCACCTTATATGGTGTCGGTACCATAAACGGCGTTAAGTGCCTGACTGATAAATTCGGATGACCTGTATGTGTTGGTTGTAGGATTTGTCTGCTGAAGAAGAACTGTCCTTCAGTGTTTGTTCGTCGGTCGACTGTGTCAGTCAGTTACAGACTGCGTTGAACTTGTTGCGCTACGTCATTTACATGGACGGCGGCTCGGTTTCTCATGGTAGGCTTTGTTTGAAGCAAGGTTAAAATAATGAGTGACTGAAGTATTTCAGAGTCGAGGCACGGAAGCAGTCGCGTGTCGTATCCGCAAGTTTTCAGTAAAAAGTCGCACACACCTAAACAATTGCGCCACTTCCGCTACGTAGTGCTTGGCTGGGTGGCATATCTTTTCTCCTCCGAAGATCTCATAGACAAGGTACTGCATCTACGTCTTACGTCTTCTCCGTTTGTCACTGCAAAGTGGTAAATTCGTAGTAATACTGAAACCAAATTATTGATTGCACAAGTGCTCACATAGTTTCGCTTCCTCTCAATCAAACCCAGGCTTCAAACGGGTCAGTTAGGTCATGGAAAAGTAAGGTAGGGCCCGTATTCATAAAAATATCCTAAGCTTAGGACAACCTAAGGCGCTTAGGACGTCCTATTTGGCCATAGGATATCCTACGAGTATGACATCCTACGCCGTATGATAGGATTATTCATAAAACAGTTTAGGATAACATACTCGTAGGAAATCCTAAGCGCCTTTTATTACGCGCCGTCGCGCTTACTCAATTAGCGGTTTGAGCCACCGCCACACGACATGTTTAAGAGGGAAATTCAAACCTGACTCATATTTTGTTGTTGGCACCGACCGGAAGCCCAAGTTTGAGTCTAGAACTAATCATTTCTCTTCTGTAGCCGTAATTTAGCCGGTTTTTCAATAATACAGAGCAAACGGGTTTGAAAGTAAAAAGCTAAGAACACTTCATTTTCAATGAAAACGTGACTATTTAAATGTTTACTACTAATTTCAAGTTTATAATTATGTTTTCTAATCGAGATATTGGTAGACAGGCAACCAAGAGTGTTTATCGCATGCAACGCACGCTAAAACCTACGTCCTAAGCGGCCATAGGTAGCTCGCGACCTACCTAAGGTTTTCGTCCTACGCCGTAGGATTTCCTAAGAGCGGCCATCCTAAGCAAAGTTTTCCTACGGCCGCGCGGCGTCCTAAACGGCCAGATTTAGGAAATCCTACGTCCTAAATTGTTTTCTGAATACGGGCCCTGGTCAGGGAAAATTATAGGGATTTTTCAAAGTTTTCTCGCCTTGATTCGGCAGCGGCCCAGTAAGGCCTCGTCAAACTCTGAAACTATTAATTCTTTCCTGTTAATTACACGCCAAGAAGCTAATTTTTCAAAATTTTCTCGTCCTGGTTGAGCAGTGACCCGATCAGACCTCGTCAAGTTAATTCCTGCTAACTTCATGCTGAGAATAAGTTTTAAATAACAAATTCACTGTTTTCTTTTAGAAAATTATTGGGTATGCTGCTAGTGTTTATGTAAATGTGTGCAGATGCAAAGAAATCACAAAATTAGGTGCGAAAACAATTACTACAATGTATTGTATGTTTTATGAGTTTGTTTGTAAAATGTCAGGGAATTTGGAAACCCCTGATCCGTATGAACTCTGAAACCTGCTGCGGTTTGAGATAGTTGATCTGTTTCAGCTGGCAGAAACGGACGAGTCGGAGTTGATGGAAGGAGTAGCCAACTTGTGTGAGGAGCTGTTCTTGTCCTTGCTGCTCTGTCTGCACTCAGCCAACGAGCAGCTGCAATCGTCGGAGAACCCGGCCGACCGCACTTACTGGAAAGCAGTCGGTTTTAAGTGCGATTCGGCACTGAAACAGGTTGCTTTTTTATTGCTTAACAGTCAGGTACTTGACGCCGTTTATGGTACCGGTACCTTATATGGTGCCAGCACCATAAACAGCTTTAACTGCCTGACTGTATAAGCAAGGTATGCAAAAGACCTACATTTTATTGTAGCTGAAACACCTTCTTCCGGCCGATGTTAGCATTCGCGTGATTGCCGGTCTGCTGGAACGTGAGAGCACGATTTTTAAGAGAAACGGCGCTGAATTACTGGCTGCCAAGTTACTCCAACAGCCCACCCCTTTCACCAGAGATCACGTAAGTATTTTTTACCTACCCAACCACGGTCGGTACATAGTGCTGAGGCGGTACTATTATGACAGTCAGGCACTTAACGCCGTTTATAGTACCGACACCATATATGGTACCAGTACCTAGGCAGTGGCACCATATGGTACCCCCACGTTCGGGGACTGTGGTGGTAAATGGTACTGGTACCATGGTAGGGACCCATGGCCATATGTAGGTGCCGGCACCTATATGGTGTCGGTACCATAAACGGCGTTAAGTGCCTGACTATATTACTATTTCAGGTGTCTCAATTAGCTGGTCTGGTGAAGATATTGAGCGACTGGCTAAAGACCAGTGCCAGTGATTACGAACAGAGTTGTTTGGCTCAGACAGGCGCCTACACTCTCAAGTTATTCGTAAGAGTAATCGGGCCCTACGACCCCGACACGTTCGTGCACGTTCTCGATCGGTGCATTTTGGCGTTGCATCGCTGGCAGACCGAGAACCCTCTGTTTCTGGGAAACGTTCTGCTCTGTCTCACCGAACTGATCGCTTGCTTGGGTACGAGGGCCCTGGCTAAGCTGCCTGTATTTCTGCCAGACCTACTCACACTGCTCAGACAGGATTCTATGATTTGCAGGTTCGTAGCAAATCGCCCATCTACCCCGACCATCGTACTAAGTGTGTAGTGTCAAGCTTAGGCTTAGAAGAAGTTAGCCAGAATGCAGAAGCTCTCTAAGTTGTTTCAGCAACGAACTTCTGTTACTGAGTGCTCTATCAGCTCTGCACAAAACCACCGAACAGCTGGCAGACTTTCTCAACCCAAATCTACAGGAGATTCTGCTTATTCTGTGCAAACACGGAGCCTTGGTCGAGCAACTGATTGACAAGAACGGACAGTTCTACTCGCACATCCTGCAGCGACTGACGCAGATTCGAAAGCGACTGGCGGCGCTCTCCTGTCGTTTGATGATTCCTGCTCTGACCGCTGCTTATGCCGACCTGCAGAACCACTCGGTAGAACTTAGCGGCAGAGAGATATCGGTGCCGCCGGCACAGTTGGTGTAGTGGTTTAGGCCGCAAAGCCACTGTGCGCGACGTCGTGCCCTCATCCTCTCGGCGCGGCAAGTTTCTTGCTACAAAGAGTTGGTCGTCGGCACAAAGCTCCACCCATGCCACCGAAAGCTGGTGACAGCGAGTAGGTAAAATGGGAACCGATTGGATCTGCCGTTGCACCGAAGCCGCTCCACAAAGCATGCCACGTTGGAGGAGAAGATCAACGACGTCAGGAGTTGTCCATGGAAACCGATTAGGCCTGGGGGCCTCTCTCACACCAGGGGCGCACCACCATGACGTCAACTCGCCAGGCACTCTCTTAAGTACCTGGTGCCCAACAGCATGGCTAGAGTGGCTGGCAGTGATAGAAGGGAAATGTCCGAGATGACAAACCATGAGGGTCGCGAAATGGACCACATATGACCGGTCTGAGCGTAGGCCATAAGGCCCCCGCACATCGGATCGGGTATCGGTGACATGCCGTATCTCTTGTTTATTCAATCAGGTGCTGCTATGGTGCCGATACCATTATAGTGTCACTACCATACATACAGTACAGGTGCATGGTCGGCAATTCAAAGGGGTAGCCAGACTCCATTCATAGTTGACAATTTTTGGCAATTTGCCGGGATATTTGAATTGTTCGTGAATATTTTTACCAAAGAATCGAAATTTTGACTAAAAACTATTCAAAAACATATTTCTGGCAAGATTTTTTGTCCAAAAGATAAAATTTTTGACGAAAATTTGGTCTCTACTAGATTTTTGTCCCTCCTGTACCTGTCGGACCTCATTGCGCACGTACGTCGCCGAACATGACAACCATTTTCTGTCCGTTTTGTGCCACTAAATAGTTGACCTGACAATTTTGGTCTAGACTCAGCTGGTGCCTCTGTTTGG
This sequence comes from Sabatieria punctata, assembly GCA_030248155.1. Lineage (NCBI taxonomy): Eukaryota > Metazoa > Nematoda > Chromadorea > Araeolaimida > Comesomatidae > Sabatieria > Sabatieria punctata. The sequence continues at coordinate 28,218 of JASANB010007210.1, forward strand.
CATTCTGTCTGACAATATTGCCGGCGCATCGACAGAAGACGTCAGCGCTCATCTGGCTGCCATTACCGAACTTTTCCTCAACGTCTTCTCGATTAGGTCACGATTCGCTGAGGTTAGAACAAAAGAGTGCGTGCCACTTTAGTTAAGCTAATTATTCAAGCTCGAGGTCACCCAGTTGAACGACTTGGAGGAGCCGCTGCTAAGCGGTTTTGGAAAGTTGGCGTTGAAGCTGTCTGAGAATAGTTTTCGGCCGTTGCTTTTTAAAGTAGCCGAGTGGGCAAAAGTTGGAATCAGCGAGGACAAACACGCCGTGCGCTTGGTGACGGCCTTTCATTTGGCTGATAGGTACAGATTGCAGTAGATTATCTGAATTCAGATGATTTTTATAGGCTGGCCGTGGAATTGCATGGACTTGTCACTCTCTTTGCCGCTCCATTTGTTCAGCTAATTCCCGAAGTTTGTAGACGATGTCACTTCAGCGCAACAGGTATTCGATTATTGATTTTAATAGATCAAATTATTTGAGACGTTTACACGACTTATGACATTGCCCGTTTAACAGTCAGGCACGTAACGCCGTTTACGGTACCGACACCATATAAGGTATTATGGTACCGGTACCTAGGGTAGTGGTACCATATTATGGTACCCCCACCTGCGGGGCCTGTGGTATGGTACCGGCACCATATATGGTACCCCTACCTTCGCATTGGTACCGGTACCGGTACCATATGGTACCACTCTGTTCACATTTCGTACTATATGGTAGTGGTACATACCATATTATGGTACCGTCATGGTACCACTACCCTAGATACCGGTACCATGTATGGTATTAATACCCTAGGTACCGGCACCATACATGGTGTCGGTACCATAAACGGCGTTAAGTGTCTGACTGTTTGAGGTCTAACAAAAATTCACTATTGGACGTTTTGTCTACACAGTATATTTATTTTGTAAACGTTCTTTTAAGCTTAGCCCGTTCGTTATCAGTTTTAACGTTTTTGTTGCATGAAAACGTAGCCGATTCAATGTTGTTTTAAGAAAAAGCTGACCGTCTATTCCGCGGCAAGTCGTCCTCGGCCCGAGCAGACTCTTTACTTCGTTTTGCGTTCGATTTCGTCCAGAAATGCGCTCTCTACAATACCAACAGCTTCATCAATGCCGAACGGTTCGAACTACTGATGGGTGCCTTGCTCGCGCAGGTTTCTCCTTTATCAAATCTATTGTTTCGCCTCTGACAAATGTGTAAATTGTGCAGCTGGAAAACGTAAGAGTGGCCGATTTCGAGAGTAGAGCGTCCGATCACTTGGTGCCGTGTTTGTCGCAGTTGTGCGTGGCGGTCGGAGACGAGTCTGCCTGGCACAAGTTCAACTACGAGTTGCTGATGAAGACTCGCTCGAACAAAGCCAAAATAAGAAAGGCCACTTTACTGGCCGCCACTGATCTCTACACCAAATTGTCGGACGCCTGTGCCCCACTTCTTCCTGAAGCCATTCCCTTTTTGGCTGAACTGTTCGAAGGTCTGTCTGTCTGTCTGTCTGTCTGTCTGTCTGTCTGTCTGTCTGTCTGTCTGTCTGTCTGTCTGTCTGTCTGTCTGTCTGTCTGTCTGTCTGTCTGTCTGTCTGTCTGTCTGTCTGTCTGTCTGTCTGTCTGATGTGTACAATGCGTTAATTTCAGATGAGAACGAGGAGGTGGAGCAGCTGTGCCATCAGTTAGTGAAGTTGTTGGAGAAGATATTAGGAGAGTCCGTTGAACAATACTTCTAAATAAATCTTACTTGGTGCCAATAAAATTTCTACTGCCTTGTTTGTAAGTATACCGATTGTTACTATCCGTAGTACGTATTTCAAACGCCGGGAGCGCAAGCTGAATCTGTCTCAAATCGTTTGAAGTCAGTGGTTTGCGCTGCGTACATTGTGCATGTAAATGTTCGTACAGCAAGTATGTTTTGTCGCCTAATGGATTGACGTTTCTGGCTACTTTTTCATACGTACATCTTGTGTGTCGGTCGGTCTCAAACTTTCGTTCTAAACTGGCCAAATTATCTATCAAAGTTTCTGTATGGGAGGGCTTTCGTGCCGGTCGGTCGGCCCAGCCCGCCTGCTGCTTAGAAGTACGTATGTACGGTATGCTGTGATGTTCAATAAACTTTCTCTTCTGTATGTTACACGCTAGCTAGTGCTGAATCGGAATATGTGAGGCTGGATTACATAGAGTGAGAGAGGACCATATGCGCTAAGCTAATCTAATAGCACAATTATTTGTTTCCGCTTGCTTACCAGTCCACGCCAGTGTGTCAGTTCTTTTCGATGCAAGCGTGCTGACGGGTTGGTGGATTGTTCATCAGTGTGCGTACGTACTTCTTGTGCGTATCTGAATCCCGCTGCTTTGGTTACATTCTGCGTGCCTGATTGCAATCCGGTATTCGAGCGTCAGCTGGCTGTCTGTTGTGGCTACCAAGACGAGATTCATTTATCTGCTTAGATATACTAGTAGAACGTGTTGGCAGCATGTGCAGCTCAAGATTTGCTACTGAATGTGTTGTGGTCTTAGATTATCTAACGAGTTGGAAGGATTACCTTAATAATAGAGGGTCGAAACCTACCGAGGGTCGTTGGCACTACGAAACCTCATTAAGTTTACTTTTGCCTCAGCTGCAGTTCATGAATCCTCAATATATTAACGTCACCTGCTGTACAAAATGGAAATACTGTGCTGCAATTCCATTAACTTCCGCTTTCTTGGAACACAATGGATCTCTGAAACAATGTGAAGCAGAGTTGCAAAATCAGCTTGCATGTGGTATGGGCTGCATTTTGATCAGTGATGCACTGCCAGACCGGTTCAACTTTCAACTCAAAGTATGTACGTACATACAGTAGTAAAATTAAAATTAGTCGTAGATAACAATGTCAGAGGATAGACCCCCTCTAGCCGCAGTTATGGCGGCGCGTGTGAGCTGTTATTGAGTGTTGTGGCAGTAGATTAATTGAATTTATTATATCCGTTCTGGTCTGAGCAATTAGAGTTTTTTAGTGCGAATTCCGACCCTCTTCTCTGATTGCGCCGTAGCTTGCCGCATGGCACGCGTGCCGCTAACCTAATAAATCGCGTCCAATGGGCCGGTCGGCATAAGCTGGCAAAGAAATCGCCGCCGACCCAAGCCCACTGCCACTGATAGTACCGTTCAACAGTGATAAATGAACATTCTAGCGGCGATTTTCGGTTGACGTCTCGCAGACAGCTGTGTTGGTCGGGTTTAAATTTCAGAGCCAAGCAAAGAAACCGAACGGCTCTGTCAGTCCACCAGTCGGTCGGTGCCGGCGAAGTCGAAGAAATTTTGACACCATCTCTTCTTCTTATCCTAAAATTATTTGATTGTTCTTGCTTGCTTGGTGACAATAAAGCTCGTTCGCTCGTATTTGCCGCGTGCCGCCGCCATCGTAATTGACTGACTCTGGTGCGTCTGGCTTCTGATGCTCGCTGGGAATGGTTCTCGGCCGACGGCGCTCGAGGAAATTTTTGAGTTATCACTTGGCTTTAGGATTTGTTTGCTTGGATTTCTGGAGAATTAGCTACCATTTAGGAAGGTAAGTGCTTGTTTTAAAGTTTGTCTGCATCGGCGAAAGGTTCTGTAAAATCTTAGAATGTTTTGAGGATATCAAAAGTCGTTCTTTTTTGTGATGATAGTGAGATGATGTTGATTGATAGGCAGTACCTATAATAAATAATATTAATAATAATAGGTTAGGTAAGCAGGTAATAAAGGTAGGTAACCTAGTATGGTAGTAGTACCTACAAGAAGAATGGTGGTAGTGTTGTTTTAGACCAATGACCCCTCTTGCTAGGTGTGAAGTTGAAGAAAAAGTGAAAAAATCAAATTGCGTTCTCTGTAGGAGGTTTGGTTTTTTACATGGCTTCTTTATGAGCGCACCGACCGGCACGACTGCGGCTGTTATCTTTTAGTGGAAGTGATAGATAGCTTGCTGGCTCAATTTGGTTTTTCATGAGTTTCCCGCCGAGTTTGGCGCTTTGCGCGGCCTCCGTACTTGCACGGATCGGTGACAATCGGCAATTGCATTATCTGCCTTGTGTTGGTGGGTGCCCAAATAATGCCTTTTGGTTTGTTTGCGAGTCGAGTCGTCAGTCGGTTTTGACGGACGGTCCAGTCTGGGCCAAATTAGTTGCCGCCAACCAGCCAGCCAGCCGGCCGGGCCGCAGAAGCCAACAACAACGAGCATTGATTTTCAATTTTACTTGTTTCAATTCCAAACTGGTAGGCCGGATGTTTCGAGTCTTAGTCGGCCGCCCTTCTCCTCTCACTAATCTTTTGCATTTGTTTGCAAAGCTCCCAATTTCGTCGCTGCTATAATAGCTATCGCGCCGAGTATCAGCTTGAGAGGGGTTTAGGTTGTCTTTTTCTCATCTCTGCGCCGCCGCCGCCGTCAGTGCCGGTCTCGTCTTTTGTTTGCTGTCGTCTGCTGCCAGATGCTGGCGGTGGCTGGGTCGGTCGCGGTCCCAGATGCGTTGACAAAAAATGCAATTCAAATGCGTGCGTGTCATTGTTTGCCTTGCTATTAATTTTCGTTTGCCAATGCAGAGCGGGACGGACAAACAATGCTGCGCCCTCAGTCAGCCGCGACCCTTGTTAGTCACCTGTCTGTCTTACTACCTGCCTGACTCAATCAATGAGTAAGAGCGGTTTTTGCCGTGATTTGATCGATTCTGTCGAGTGTTTCTAGTGCGATTGTCGGCGGTTACGCCTGCTTTCCATTTATAGCCGCGAATCTCGGTGGTATTGTGTAGAGAGCGGCTAGGCCGACTGGCCGACAGCGCAGCATAGATCAATAGAAGTTATGCGTGCTGCCAACATACTTCCCAAATTGCTTGTATAAGCATTCTCGAGCCTCTTTGCCTAGCTGAGCCCATCGGTGCATGTGCGCTTGTAATGAATACAATCCTGTTTACGTGGCACTCGCGCTACCCTCTATAGGTGTTTGTCGAGCCGGCGAGCGCTCATTTAATAGACCGAGAGGCGTGGCGTCGGTCGACCAGTTTTTGAGTTTGCATAAATTACCTGATCTTCAGCTAGGGTGTAACTAGTGGCTACCAGCTAGTTTGTGCAAGTGCCGCGTTGCTGCTGCGTGGGGACGCACAAAACGACTCTCTCCAAAATTGCCTCATCTGCGCCCTGATATTTTTTATCGAACGTCCTTCTTGGCCCGGCTGTTTTAGTCGCATGCAACTGCCTGTTCTCTTCTGTTCCGTTCGCTCTTGTTTTCGGCCATTGTTGTCGAGCATTGACCTCGGTAGGGCTGCCAATTGATGGGGGACCCACCTGCGTGTTGGTTAATTCTTCTGACAAAGGTGCCATACGGACCTCTAATTACCGGCGGACATGCTTGATTTGAGGTCGTTTCCCGCACCAGGGCTCGATTTTTTCTGTAATTTTCATCTGGTTAGTATGTAGTCAGGCAGGTTTTTGCTGTAGGCATCAGTCCATCCCATTTTGGTAGCGTTTGACAGTGCTGTTGTTACAGTTGCCTATCTACGGGCCTTTTCTAGCCAGTTGGAGCGTTTACCAGAAAAAGGCCGGTTGTACGATGACGGCGGTGTAATGTCGCATCGCATGGCCGCAACCTTGACACTGCCTGCCTATACCTCTCGGCTTTGCCTCGGCGCTGCTGTCTCAGGGCAGATTTACCAAATTGACAGCTCTTGGGGGTCAGTCGTCCGGTCGTCGGCGTTTTCATTATGCGTTCCAAGGTTGCTCGTTGCATATCCTGTTCAGACTGTGTTTGTTTGCTAATGTTTCATTGTGCCGCCAACAAAGACGACCGTTTATGGCCAGCGCAGCGCAAAAGCATCTCCACTGGGCTTGTTTCCGGCCGGTTTTGCTATTTCTGCAGCGACGTGTGTACGTTGGCGTCGCTTGTTTGGTCTTTCGACCACTCGTGGGCAGCTGTTCTTTGCGCGCACAACTGCTGACGCGCGATCGCTTTGGAGGAGATTAAAAAAGATTTCTGAGCCAATCGGTTAGCGCTGCCGGCGCAGGCCACTGACTGACCACAATAACACGGAGGCTTTGATAGATTTGCGTAGCAGATGACACACTCCGTCCGTTGTTTGTGCGTAGTGCCAAGTGCTCTTGACATTTCGGCCGGCGCGTTCGGAATTCTACTCGCTCGTCTTTTTTGCGCTGAAACACATCTGCTTGCCCATTGAGGAGCCGTGTGCCTCTTTTTTGTGCGACGCCTATTTGGCGTTGGTTTTTGACGGCCAGTCAGTCAACGCCGGCCGGCTCATGCGCACCCAAACCCGGAGCGCTGGCTGGCGCCCGCCGCTATATTGCTGCAGCAACCAACGAGTTTCCGTGTGCTGCTTGCTTGCTTGCTTGCTGCTAGAGTGAGCGGATAATAAATGGAGACCGATGTTAGCTGCGCGCAATTTGTCTTTTATATGCTGCCTGTTTGTTTTTTGACGGACTCCACTCACTGCTTGGATTTCTAAGACACTAAACCTTCAATCGTCCATACACGGGGGGCTTGCCTCTCCATTCGGCCGGCATACTCCCACCTACTTTCGGAGGGAAATTTTTTTTCGGTTTTTCAAGGCAAAATAGGCGTCTTTTGGGAACGCCCCGAGACGACCTCCTGGATTTTTCCGTCCCAAGCATGCAGTCGCCGAGTTAGAAAACGCCAAAGCCTTAGTCTAAGCTGGACCCTAAGCCTGAACCTATTAAGTCTTAACCTAACTAAGAGCTTATGTTTTAGAATTGGCCAAGAGCGAACGATATGAAGAGATTTTGTTAATTTGCTGTTAGAGAATCTGCTCAATCATTATATAATCGTCATGCGACGTCTGGTCTGTTGGCCGGCTGAGCCCTCGACCTCGGAGTTTAACCCCTCCTCCGACTGGCCGTCCGATCCTCGGTCAGCCGCTAGTTCCAGTTCGAACTGTCTCCAGCAGAAGCAGCGACGACTGAGAAGGACCGCCGAGCCGGCCGGCTCCTATCGCCAGAAAACATCAAACAATTTACTGCTATTTGGGTGCTGTCTTTGGCTAGTGACTACGATTATCTGCGCTCCCGTCGGTGAGTGGTCAGATGTTTTTCTACTGAGTCACGGGCGCCCTCTCTGGGATGATTCAACAAGGGCTCTTTGGTTTTTTATCCCCCGCCGCCATCGCTAAACACCTGGCAGCGCTAGCAGAGATAAGAGTGTTTTTTTTCCTGTCGGGTCGGACTTGTATTTGTAAATATCGCGAATTCTAAATGCATACGGTGGGGCGGGCGGTCGCAGGAGTTGAACGCAATGACTTTCAGCCGCCGTGCTTTTTATGCGCTTAATTTGACAGCCCGTCCTTTTGCTGTCACGTGTTTTTCTGCCTATGAGGGCTCGTCTCATTTGGACGCTTTATTTTTTATCGGCGTCCCGTTAAAACGCAAAACTGGCCGAAATTGACGCCTTTTAGTGGGCGTGGGAGCGGCGGGCAATGAGTAATAATTGAAGAGCTTGTTGCGGTGGTCGTTGTTTGCTTTACATTGACGTAATAATAGCCGCTGGTCATCTATTTGCTAGTGGCATGCCAGTCCCGAGTTTCTAGAGAGATACATCATCATAGGGGCAAGACCCAGGGGATAGGCGGCCATTGGCCTGCTGGAGTCGCGAGTGGGTCGTTTAACGAAATTGCAATTCATGTCGACGGGCAGCTAATGCGTGAATAAGAAGCTAATTGGAAACAGTTCTGGTCTCGGCCAGGCTTTTGTCTTTAATAATAGCTCAACGATAAGGCCGTAATGGCGAGTGCTGCAACGTTGCAGCATTAAGTCGGGCCCAGGGTCGTGTGTCATTAGCTAGGCTCGTGCACTGCCGGAAAGGGTGTCCGGAAGCGCGCGCCGAGCGCCAATGGAGCGCGTCGGCGAAAGGCGCTCATTGCTGCGTTATCATATGACACCCCGTCAGTCATATTGACATCACGCATTAATTGTTCTTTTTTTCGGCGCATCTTGTACTATGATTTATAATCGTGCTGAACTTTTTGGTCTATCTTCTGCACATGAACGTAACGTCACCTCCCCTTAAACTTAGCTATGCCATGCCAACACCGAAAACAGTGGGGTTATTTAAAAAAAGACAACCGAATATTTCTTGCGTCGGCAGAGGAAGTGCATATTGTTTTGCGGCGGCATTCAAGGCAAGGCAGCGTGTTGTGGGTGTTGCGTTCCGTCTGGCGCATCGATTAGCTGCTGCTGCGACGCAAAAGTCACCTGGCAGCCGTGGTTGTGTGTGACATCGGCGGCGGCCGTCGCATATAGACGAGCGAGGGGCTTGGATGGCGCGGCAGACGCTTTGTTCTGCTGGATACCTTTGGTTTACAGAGCGGCGGCAGCGGCGTGGCTTTTGAGGGCTTGAACGAATTGCCGATTCGGACTTCCGATTGTGTCAATTTGCAGTGGTTGTATAAGCCGCATAGCAGATAAACAGAGAGAGAGGCCAATGTCCGGCCAAGGCTGATAGAGGCCACCGAATGGCACGCGTGGGGACGAGGCGATAATTGTCTTTTCTTTAAGAGCCGCTGCTGACCGGCCCAAACTCTAATTTGATGTTTTGGTTGGGGCTTGGTCGAATCGGAATTTCCGGTTGGGCACCCGGTCCCCAGAGATGGGCCGGCCACTGGCTCGAAATGAGTTTGCCGCACGGCCGACGGGAATTGTCTTTACTTGCTGATGCAGCAGCGGGTCTGTTCGGAATTCAAATCACGTCGGCTCGGCTCGGCTCCACTGCTGTTTACGCACTGCAGACACTTGGTGGGATGGGTTGTAAAAATTTACGTTTACCGTTTTTTAGTTGTACAATTGGCCAATGTTATGTTGCATTTCTGGTGCCTTAGCTGTTTCAACGATTTTTGCTCGCTTTTCGAGGTTTTATAAAGAAGCCGGCCAACCGTGTTTTTTTAAAAAGAATAGCAATTAAATTTTTTTATCGTTAACGAGAGAACAAATACATTTTTTGTTATTTTGTTTTTGTTTTTGTTGCTTTGATTTCTTTTAGGAAAATGCATTTATTTTTAATCGGACATGGGCTGACATTTCGGCTGAGGCGAGGAAGACATCCTGAGGGGTGTCGGCGCTTCATGGGGTTGAGGTGACGGTGACACACTGGTTTTTTTTACTATAATCAATTTTTTGGCTTATTTTTTATTAAAATGGGCTATTTTTAACTCATTTACAGTTAATCCAGGCATGCTTTTACGATAATTGTCAATACCATTTTTTCCAAAAATCCTCAATCATGAGGGTAGCGGCGGCCGAGGCATAGGTCAAGAGCCTGAGGTGGGAACCTCCCTCAGCCCCTTTGCCCATACTGTTTTTAATTGCTACCACATCTAAATTTTACGGTTTTATACAGAAATGTAGCTAGCACGTGTAGCTAATTATAGCATTTGCCACGTTTTGTTAAAAATCTGTCTGGCGTGCTTCGAGAATGTGGGCTACGAATGAAAACCGTGACGTCACTCTGCAGTTTTATAATGATCCGATAGTTTGCGTGTTTTTATCAGATACAGTCGTGCCTCGTTAATAAATGGTTCCCTCGATTATATGGCCGGCTAGCTGGTGTACCTATTCTTTCGCCTACAATTGAAAACATAGTGATTTATGATCTATTAATATGGCTATTTCGATAATATGTTCATTTGGGCCTTGTCCCGATGTGGCCATATTAACGAGGTACCACTGTAGTAAAATATAAAGCTAGCTTGTACTAAAATATTGCAGTCAGATATTTTTCATTCACCACCGGTACCTACCATGTATGGTATGAGTCAAGTTGAAGATGGTATGGTATAGGTGGCTAGAAGTCCAGTCTGTTCCGGCGTAACAGAAAGAAATGGAGGTTGTCTGTTTCAGTGGTGTCGCAAGAGTCGAGAAAGCTTCCAGATTTAAGCAAAATTCCAACACCGCCTACCTTCACTCATGAAGAGAACGAGAAGGACGTCTATTTCGTCTTGGACGGCACTCCCGAACAGAGCGGCACAAACGCCTTTCAGCTCAAGGAACGCACTTTCAGATGCACTGCCAATGCCCTCCCCTCTGCCGAGTACGTCCTACTACTTTTACTGCTCTGTTCCAAAGCAATTAAAATGAAATACTGGACTGTTTGTGGCCCATCAACCCGTTATTTGGCCGTCCTAATCATTTGCCTGCCTCTGGCCAAAGAGTTAAATTAGCTTTTTAGGTATCGTTGGGAGAAGGATGGAAAGCCGTTCAACCTCAGTCAAGACACCACTAGAATCACTCGCGTCGGCAGCGACGGCAGCTTCATCCTGAACAAGATGCGAATGGAGGACGAAGGAACGTACCGTTGCTTTGCCGAGAACGGCAACGGAACCGCCGTCGATAGGGAAATACACTTGAAACGAGCTTGTGCGTTGGCACCATGTCTAGCAAAAAAGTGCGGGTGGAATTGTTTGTGTCTGATTGAAGGGATTCAAAGATTTCCGAAAGAAGAGGCGCCCCTGGTAGATGTGGAGATGGGAGATCCGTATTCGCGCCATTGCGACCCGCCCGACTCCGTGCCCGACCCAAGGGTCTACTGGATTTTCATGGGAGAGGAACAGAGTGAAAAGTTCTCCACTATCAACAGCTCTATGATCTCCTCCGACCTGAATGTAAGTGACTGGCAAAAGCTTTAAAACGAGAGCCGGCCGGTCATAAGAAATTACCCTATACAAATCACTTGCTTGCTACGGATACTAGATTGTTCTATCGAAAGAGTACCACGCTACCGCTACCATACTTCTTCAAGCGAATGTGTCACAGGTGAATGTGCGAACAGACAGGTCATCCGTCGACGAGGGTGGTTGGGGTTTGAATTCTCCGATTTCGCTTAAGATTTGCGTGCAAGCATATATTGATGCAACAACGAAAACTGAACTAGCTATTCCCGAAAATTATTGATTTTTCTAATTCCAGAATGGGGTGGTCCCGGAGCCTGAAAATTGCAGGTGATAATAATTGTTGCATCAATGCTTGCTTGAGCGAAATCGGAGACCATCACATTTTTGGTGACCGCCAAGGGTCTGCATCAGACATGGGCTAGCATTTCGGCTGATGGTGGGTAGAATTTTCAATTCCTGAGGGGGGTAGGAGCGCCTGATGGGGGGCTGAGGGGGTGGTAAGCCAAAAAGTCCGATTTTTGGCGAAAATCAGCGTTTTTTGGCTTATTTTTCATTAAAATAAGTTAAAATTAGCTATTCTGAGCTCATTCACGCCTATTCAAGGCATATTTTTATCATAATTTTCTATACAAAATTCTTCCCAAAAATTCCTGATGGGGGGTAGCGGCCGGCTGATGGGGGGTAGATCAGAGCCTGATGGGGGGGCCAACCCCCCTCAGCCCCCCCCCTTTGCCCATGTCAGGTCTGCATTAACTTAAACTGCCTCATAAGAAAATGCAAAAATAATCCAAAATTACGTTTCAGAATAATCTTCGCGGAAGCCCCCTATTATGCTTCAAGTTGAACCGGTGCCCGGCACCATATTAGTTTGTTTAAGATTCTTAGAAAGAGAAGCAAAAAACGTTTGGCTCTAAACAAAAATTAGTTTTAAAACAACTGTGGAGATAAGAAGTGAAGGGAGTGGTGCGTTTCAGGGCAACATATACTTCCACGCGGTGCAGGAGAAGGATTTCCAGGAAGGAAAGTTCTACACGTGCACGGCCGAGAACACACAGCTGCAGGACTACAAATTTGGCAACCAGTTCCAGTTGAATGTGGAGAAAAATAAACGTCGCCAGAGTGAGTCGGCCGTGTAGACTGACTGACTGACTGTCCGTGCCCTAACTAATAATTCCACCCACCAGTCACAGCTGGTTATGAGTGGCGGCCGTAGTTGTGGCTGGCTGATCGTGTCCTTATTAGGCGGCGACACTCTGCTGCTCTTGTTTTCAGTGACCGGCATTCCGCCACAGGAGCAGTTCGTCTCGCCGAGTCCGGTGGTGGCGGTGCAAGGACGCACCGTGCAGATCCATTGCTTCTTCTCCGGCTTCCCGCCGCCCAAGCCCAAATGGTACAAGGGCGACCGACAGATCACCGGTCAGAAGAACAAGATCGACTTCCCCAACTACGGCAAGTCGCTGGAGATCAGAAATGTCACCTACGGAGACGGCGGCGAGTACGAGTGTCGCTACGATACTTCGCCCCACCTCAATCGCAAGATCGAAGTCAAGGTTGAAGGTGAGAAGGCGCTTTGTCACTTTGAAACTCTTTTGCAACTCGCAACGCAAATCTTAACTCTACTTTATGTATGCTTTTGCTTGGCATCATTTAGTTGCCTCGATTTGGTAGGTACCGGTACCTTATGACAAGGAATCCCTGTGTTCGCGTGTTCTGTCCGCGTATTTTTGTTTCTTGTGGTCTACACTGCCTGTTGGAACCTCAGACGGTCACAAATTTGTTTAGGGTGTAGGCGAACAAAAACCTGAGTGTTTGTTCCTTCCTTGTTTTCGCTTCTTATTATGTTGTCGGTTTTGTGTTCTTTGTGTTTGTTCAGCGCCAGACATGAGCTAGTATTTCGGCTGAGTGGTGGTAAATTTTCAAATCCAGGGGGTAGCGGCGGCGGCTGCTGGGGGTTGAGTAGATGGTAAGCTAAAAATTCCCATTTTATTATTTTTACTGAAGTCAAGGTTTTTTGGCTTATTTTTCGTTAAAATAGGTTAGAACAAACTATTCTGAGCTCATGTACACCTAATCTAGGCGTACTTTTATCATAATTTTCTTTAGAAAATTCTTCCAAGAAATTTCGAGGGAGGTAGCCCATACATGGGCCGGAAAAATCCGAAGGGGGTGGGTAGTAAGTCTCTGGGAGAGGGGGTATGGCCGACGAGGGGAGAGGATAAACCCCCTGACCCCCGGCCCATCTAAGGAGTAGCCGTGGTCTAAGGGGGTGAGATTGGTCAGAGCTTGAGAGAGGTCAGTCAACCCCTTATCACCATCTTGCCTATGTTTGTTTAGCGCCTGTCGGAATGCACAGGCGATTATTACAATTTTGTTTGTAGGCGAACGAGAAAAAGGTAAGTGTTGTATCAGGGTGGTTTGTTTTTGTACGTTCGAATTTCTTTGGTTTTTTTGGTTTTGTGTGTTGAAACGATGCTGCCTTTTTGAATTTGAAAAGCTCTCACTGTTGCAGCGGCCCCATATTGGGCGTCGGAACCGCCAGCCAGCAAGAACTCCAGTCAAGGTCAGGACGTAACGTTCGTCTGCGGCGCAGTCGGCAAACCGAAGCCCACCTTCACTTTCTACAAGAACGGCAAAGGTTAGAGAGAATCTTGTTTTGCTTTCATTGGTTAGACGCGAGAAGAAGAAAAATAATTGCTTTTCTAATGGATAGATCAGTGGGATTGACTCGTATCGATTTTTTTGCCTCGCCAGCTCAGTAATTATTCTTCCTGACACCCACCCCCGGCTCCAGTCGCTCTAATAAGGGGACCGGGTGCCTGGTTCTGCCTCCACCGGTTTTTGCGTTGGTCGTTTCGGTTTTTGCAGCCATAGTTGGTCGGGAAAAAGTTGAGGCCGTCAGTCAAAGGTGCTAATTATGGCGCGCAGTGTGCTGGTGTGATAGGCTGACACGATTGGCCGGTTAAAACCTGTCTCGCTCAGTGACAGTTGCTAACTCGCGGCCACATAATCGGCCTCACAATCTGGTAGTGTCGTTTGCTGTCGGAATTCCTGTCGCGAGGGGCTTTGCAACCGTGTGAAACTAACACACACCGCTGCTACTGCGCTCTGTATACTGGGGATTTTTCCACACTAGCGCTTTTGAACACTTTTCGCTGCTCTGCTCTGCCCGCAGAATTGTCGGTCTGTATTTTTTGTTTCTAAAAGTGTGACGTTACACGATTTCAGTGATCAGCCCTGGATCCAAGTACGAGATTGTTGGCAATCGGTTGATGATTAGAGGTTTGGAGAAGGAGAATTACGGGCGCGGTGACAACGCAGTCTACCAATGCAAGGCAGAGAACAAGTGGGGCTATGTCTGGGCCAACTTCTACCTCAACATTCTCCGTACGTTTTGATACTCTGTCTTTTCCTTGGTGTCTCTATGCTGCATTCAAATCGCGCAGATCCAAAATATCTTTGTCTTTATTGACCGATTACTGTAAAGGTTACCTCATACAGTCAGGCAATTAACGCCGTTTATGGTACTGGCACCATTATGCTACCCCTACCTTGCCATTTGTACCGGTACCGGCACAAGTCCATGGGTAGGGGTACCATTATGGTGTCGGTACCATTATAGTACCAACACAGTCCCCGAACAACGTGGGGGTACCATAATTATATGGTGCCACTAGCTTAGGTACCGGTAGCATATATGGTACCGGCATCATATCTGGTGCCAGTACCATAAACGGCGTTAAGTGCCAGACTGTCATACAAGCGGTATTTTGTGCCGTTACCGTACATGCGGTGTTAACGGTGGGTTTACTCCATCCCCACCGGCTGGGGCCAACACCCAGATCGGTGACCACCACATTAGGGTAATTTTTCAAGCCCCTTCAACTTTTCTGTTCTGAAACTTTTGGCCAATCTTTTACATTTGTACAATTTCATTAAGGTTCTTAAATCCATTCCTACCGGTATTTTAGCACCAAACAGGCACTTTCTGTTTTCACATCCCTCCACCGAATTTTGGACTTTTGGTTCACTCTCTCCAGTCGGGCTCAACTGGCAAACTGTTAAATCTAGTAGACTGATGTTACTATTATGGTACCGGTGTTTATTGTGACTCTGTGGCGTGGGGGTTCCATTCCATAATTTCAAGGTCAATAGCCTACATACCGTGTATAATACCTTACACATACAGGTAACAGGTCATTCGCCGAAGGGTGAGGTGGTCTGGGGTCTGAGTGAGCCCAGGTTCTATAGAGGGATTGGGCACTAACAACACTCACGAATCGATAAAATCGCAATTTTCGGCTAAAAATCGTCAATAATCGCTAATTTGGGCTGAAATTCAGCTAAAAATTGCCGTTTTAAAGGCAATTTTGGCAATTTTTGAGTCTGAAATTACAAAAAATTGCTCAAAAAATTACTTGCCAAAAAATCGGAAGGGGTCTGGCCTAAGTCGGGTGGATAGCACACCCCCTGTTTACATGTATGCTTTACCTTACGGCTAGTACCAATACATGCCGTTAAGTGTCCACCTGTCATATTACATAAGTGAGTTAAGAGAGAAACAATCTGGGTGGTTTGGTTTGCTCTCATCAATGCACAGTGTAGTCAAGAACATAGTCTTGCTGTGTAGCCCGGCGTACCAAGTCTGTACAGTGCATGCATATATAGTAATTAATAATTAATAATAAGTTGTGTAGAGTTCCGCCCCGTGCTGTTGGATCACGAGCCGGAGATGGACGGCGTGCTGGGCAAGGATCTGCATCTGTGGTGCAAGTTCTTCGGGTCGCCGCTACCAACGGTGGAGTGGAGCGGAGCGGCCATGCAGGGCCAAGTGAACGAAGCGCTGGCTATCGATGACAAGGGAGTGGGTCGACTGGTGCTGAAGACCGTCACTGACAGAGCTGCCGGCCGCTACACCTGCACCGGAACCAACGACTACGGAGTGGACGAGGCTCACATCAAAGTCAGCGTCAGAGGTACTCCTCTCTTCTATCTCTAAACTTCTCTTCAAAAAGAGCGAGCTGCCGCTTTTTTGCCAACTACTTTTTTACGGAGCCATCGGAGCGACTTGGGCCACATAAAAACAATATTTAGTCTGTTCGCGAGCTGTAAACCCGATGCGCTTTGCTTTCCTCTTATGCATATAGTTGGTGTTACACATGTTTTGCACATACTTAAGGGGTTCTAAAAGTTGTAGAGGAGCTCTAGCTCTTAGCCACGGTATACACTAATTTGTGCAACGTTCTCTGAACACTAGTTTGCGTACCGGAAGAATAGTTTTTCTAAATTGGATGTAGCTAAGGTTAGCACAGCAATCGATGCTAGAGTATCTGGAGACTTTATAATATTGTTTTGATGACTAATCCAGAGTTCCAGAGTTATGGGCAGTCAAAGATGACTGAACTTGCTAAAACAAAGCCCATTTTAGCTAATTTCGATATCGACCGGGCGGGAATTTGCACCGAATTAGCTATGCAGTGAAAACTTCTTGTATGGAGTAATCGTGACCGCTGGAATCGATTCCGTCATTCCGGAACCTGAAAACTTGATCTGATAGATACCGTAATACGGGTCCCAAAGTGAGGTGGTCAGCCAGACTTTTTTATGAAAAGTTTATAGTAAAAATAGTGCCGCTCAAAGTGGAAATATTATGCGAGGACCTGGCGTATGGTACTAGAATCGCTAATTTCGGCTCAAGTACGGCTAAATGTAGCCGTTTTACAGACAATTTTAGTGTTTGAAATTAGAGTGTGAACTGGTTAAGAGTTATTGTGGTGCTTTCCAGTTATAGGGATTGAGATTGGGTGTTTGGGGTTTTTTCTGTCCTAATACCCGATACTGATTGGCATGACACTTTATTATTATTTATTATAAAACTTTTATTCAAACGAACTGGACATCGGAACTGCAAAATGCAGGAAGTACGATACCCTGACTAGACTACGCACTTAAAACAAGACACATTGTACTGAAATACGGGTTTTGTGGCTCGGCAGGGCAAGTATTGGGTATTGAGATGTGTGAGGTATTGGTTTTGGGTTTTCATAGAATTGTTCGCGTTCTATTTGAAATTGTTTATAGACAAATCTGAAGGTATGGGAGTGGAGTGGGAGGTGTAGAAAAAGTTGGGAGGTGCCGTCAGCTCATCATAACTGCCTAACCTTTCAGAAGCGACCCGTATGGTCAACTACCCGACCAACCAGACGCTAGTGGCCGGTCAGCCGGTGCGTCTGCCCTGCATAGCTACCAAGGACCCTAAGCTGGCCATCTCCTATCATTGGAAGATCGACGGCGAGCCACTGCCGGAAGATCTGATCCGGTCCGGTCACTACCGGATCGACGAAGACGACAGCACTCTGATAATAGACGAACCGCGCAACTACGACACTGCCATGTACACCTGCGTTGCCAAGACGCGACTCGACAGCGTCAACGTTAGTGCATATCTAGAAGTCAAAGGTACTCCCTCTCTCGCTGCCCTTTTTTTGCCCACAGCTTGCTCACTGGTCTGTCTGTGTGTCTGTTTCAGACGTTCCTCAGCCTGTGATGAGTGCCTTTATCCGGTGCGAAGGTCCGGCTCGCTCGGTCAACGTGCAGTTCGTGCACACCGAACGGTCCGCTTTGTCGGCGCCGGTGCAGGAGTTCTGGTAACTCACTTCTCTCTTACAGTCAGGCACTTACGCCGTTTAAGGTACCGGTACCCACAGTTGTTGGGGTCAAGAGCTTTTTTAAGACTTTTGAAAAATCAATATGCAAATTAAGGTAAAAAGCGGGAAAATTCACGTACATACATGCAATTTTTTGTAAATTCTTTTGAAGCAGCCAACATTTTATGCCTTTTGCACTGAGCCTAACAATGACTGCTTAAGAAATCATTCCTTAGGATCCACCAAGAAGTGCCTCTAAACACAATTTTCGGTGAAATTTGCAGTTATAGGTAGTGTTTAGACCTGCATTGGCGTTTTCGAACAGGTTGCCTAACTGACTTGAGGTGCAGAGGCGGAAAATTTGTTGTAAGTACCTGTACTAGCACTCTGGACCCCTTTAAGACGATTTTCGAAAAAAATTTTTTTCAAACATTTTTTAAAAAAAGCAAAAATTTTTGGCCTTCAAAATTTTTTTTAACAACTGTGCCGGTACCTAAGCTAGTGGCACTATATATGGTACCGGACGCCGGTCCCATATACGGTGACGGTCATACATGTAACAGCTCCGGGCCGACCTGGGGGGAGGGGGGTAGGGGGGTTTCCTCAGGTGGGGGGCGAGGGGGGGGTTTCGTCCAGGTGGGGGGTCCCAAATTTCAAAAAGCTCCAAAACGCCTAGAAATGCGTTTCTAGCACGTTTTTTTTTCAGTAAGGACGCAAAAAATCGCTATTTTAAGTTGCCAAATAGCGTTTTAAAGCTAAAAACAAGAAAAAAATGACAAAAAGAGCTTCCAAAAACACCGATTTTTCTTAAATATCAGCAGTGGAAACGCCAAATTCGGTTTCCAAAGGCTTTTCAAGTGAATTTTAGGCTAAAAATTAGTGATTTCTAACCCAGTTTGTTAATACTGGAGCCACTACCACCACTTGTATTTTTTGGTCGGGGGGGAGGGGTCCCTTAACCTGTCTCGGGGGGGGGGGGTGAGGGGGGTTTGGCCTTTCCAGCAGGGGGGTAACCCCCCAACCCCCCCTAGTACATGTATGGTGACGGTAACATATGGTGCCACTAGCCTAGGTTCTGGTACCATTATATGGGTGCCGGCATCATAGATGATGTCGTTATTATAAACGGCGATAAGTGCCTGCCTGTCTTTTCTGATTATGCTCTATATCGCTATTTTTCTTTAAAGAAACCGAGCTTTCATGCAGAAAGCCCTTATGATTTTGTGAGTAAGAGGAAGGTTGCATGTTTTAGGGTGCAGTACCAGATAGATCCGGAAACTGAAAACGGAGTATGGAGAACGCACGATCAGCCTGCAAAGAAACCGTGGGGGAAAGGTGAAGAGTACGTGGGCGAAGGCAATTCGCGTGTGCGTCAGATAACCACTGCCGTTGCCGTCTCCCTCCAGCCCTACGGACAGTACCGGTTTAGAGTGATCGCTAGAAATGAGGTACCGCCTCTTTTTCTAACCGTTCTGCTGAACTGCTCGTACGTGTCTGCTCCCCTCCTCGCCGACTGTGGCCTCACCCGCTCCGAGACCATTTTTCTACCCGGTTCCTTCCGATTTTTCTGACACGCAATTTTTCGACCACTTTCTTGTGCAATTTCAGACAGGAGTATTGATAAAGTTTGCGTGTAAAACAACGATTTCAACTGTATTTGAGCCGTTATTAGCGGTACGCTACTATTAGGCGAGGCCGATTAGGCGATGCCGATTAGGCGACGCCGATTAGGCGATGGTACTATTAGGCGACAAAAAACATTAATAGATAATTGTACAACTCGTTAACTTATGGCTAACGAAGCCACCTGTCCTGACTGTTTCTAACTCAGATCCTGGCACTTGCCCCTATTCCCCAGCTTGCGTCGAGCACGCGAGCGGCCGTCGGGTCGGCCACATATTTTTTGGGTTGCTATGTTCATTAACGCACTTCGGATGCACGACGCACCAATAACTTTGCGGAAGCAGCTCACAGAGTTTCGCAGCGAGAATTTGATGCGGCGCGTCCATCCATCTGGCGCTTTATAAATGTTCTGCGACATGCATACATGGGCCGGAAAAATGGGTTGGGGTAGTCAAAATCCGAAAATTTGAGGGTGGGCCTGCCGGTTTGGGGGAGGGCCGCGGCGATTTTAGTGTGTGGGGTCAGGAACAACAGTCGGCTTCAGGTTGGTGGGTGGGGTCGTTTGGGAGGTAGAGCCCAAGTTGAGGTGTGGGCAACCCCCCGGACCCCATGCGGTCCACGTATGGCGACATGTGCAGAAATGTTTTCTACTCTACTAATGAGTGCTCAGTGAGTTGGAATTTATCCATCCATGGTGTTGCACTTATTTTTTAAATTAGTCCTTGAAATTGCTTTTCTATTTTGTCAAATTTTGTTTTAATTGCTGTTGTGCTGTTTGCATTGTTGTACTATGTTTTAGTGGTAACCTATGTTGCCGTACGGACTTATAGAAAAAAATTATTTCTGTCGCCTAATAGTACCGTCGCCTAATAGTACCGCTAAATCGCCTAATCGGCGTCGCCTAATCGGCATCGCCTAATCGGCATCGCCTAATAGTCCTGCTTCGGTTATTAGCGCTTTTCAGCCTGAAACTGCGATTTTTTGTATTCTTACTACTGGACATGGGCGACAGGGGGCTGAGCGGCCTCAGCCTCAGACTTACCCCCTCAGGACGCTGCCAGCCCCAGGAATTTGTTGGAAGAATTTTGTACAGAAAATTGTCAAAAGTATACCTAGATGAAGTGTGTAACTATTTTAACGAAAAATAAGCAAAAACCTTGATTTCAGTAAAAATCTTACTTTTTCTCAACCATCCTCTCAGCCCCCTTCAGCCGAAATACTAGCCCAAGTCTTCTTATCACCAATCGTTCGATTTATGTTCTTGCCGCATCACAAAATATCAAATGTGGCGTTTCGCTGCTGATGTGTAAGACATCGCTGTTTTAGAAGTATTTTTTGTCATGCTATGCTTGCTTTTAGCTCTGAAACGCAAACTTAGAGTTACGATTTTTGCGCCTTGTTACTAGTTAAAACGTGCCAAACTCAGGCCTGTTGTTGCAGCTCTTTGAAATGTCAACCCCTCCCTGCACGAAAGCCCTTAGATCCCACCCGGCAAGCAAACCCCTGCCCCGGTCCGAACCAGTGTTGGCGTATGTGTGTGGTGTGAGCTGATAAAGTTGTTTAAGGTGGGCGACAGTGCGCCGGTGGAGGTGAACCAGCGCTGTGACACGCCGCCGGCCGTGCCGGACATGAACCCGGTGAATGTGAAGGCCGAAGGCGACAGCGACGACAATCTGGTGGTCTACTGGGACCCGATGCCTCGCGAAGAGTGGAACGGACCCGACTTCCACTACAAGATCAAGTATAAGAAATCGGGCCAAGATGACACCGGCACTGGCACCGGTGATGGAGACGACGACGGAACTGGAACAACCGGAACCGGCGATGGCGAAGATGACGGAACCGGAGACGGCGAAGACGACGACGGTACCGGAACCGAACCCGGGGATGGCGAGGACGACGGAACCGGGGACGGAGAAGATGGAGAGGACGGCACTGGAGAGGATGAGGGCGAAGAGGAGGGAGGATGGAAGAGCAAGGTGGTCAAGGATCCGTACGCCGACCATGTGGTGATCGAAAATGCCGGAACCTATCAGCCGTACGAGGTGCAGGTGCAAGCGGTGAATGCAATGGGAGAGGCTGCCGTTCAACCGAAAACCGTGCCCGGCTTCTCTGGACAAGGAAGTAGGTTTAATCTGTACTTGAAAACCTGCAACAAAACTGGACGATGAGAGTTTATTACAGTCAGGCACTTAACGCCGTTTATGGTACCCCTACCTTCGCATTGGTACCGGTACCATTCTGTTCAGATTTCGTGCCACTAGCCTAGGTACCGGCGGCGTTAAGTGTCTGACTGTATTACGTGTTTATTTCAGTACCGTCCTGCAAAGTGGGAGGCTTTACGTTTGTGGGCAAGAGTGGCACTTCTGCGTCGTTCGCCTGGAGCAAGCTGAACAAGACGGAAGCCAAAAGCTGCATGAATGGAGACTTCAAAGGATACAAGGTACCTACCAGCTACTGATTCTGCATTTATTCTCCAGGTTTCTTTTATCACAAATCTAAATTGATTTAAAGCGTAGATTGATTCCAGTTTTTTAGACTCTCCCTCCAGCTTAGCAAATGCATGAGCTGTTTGTTTTTACCAGAGTGAGTGAGTTTAGATCGTGCACTGGTACGAAAAGAGCGGCGGCGGTCGAAAGAAACGACAAGCAGGCGTGCGCAAAGAGGCCATCTTCGGTCCAGACGCAGAGCGCGGCACGGTGAATGGGATGAAACCGTTCCGCAAGAACAAAGCTGTAATCAGAGCCTACAATGGTGCTAACGACGGACCTGATTCCAATGTAATCGAAATCGATATGGATGAAGGAGGTAGCGTTAATCGGTCAACGGTGCCAACTTGACTAGCGGTTGTCTTTCAGTTCCCACCCCAGTGCGACTGCTAAAGGCCTACCCGGTTGCCAAAGATATCGTCGGTCTGTTGTGGAAGCCCTCTAGAGAAACCAACGGAAACTTGAAGCACTACAAAATCAAACACTGCACGAGTAATTACCGTTAAAAAGCTGTGTTTTCGAGAAAGCCATAGATTTCCGTAACATCAGAGAGCGGCCTGAATTGGCTGCAACATTCTAAATCATGAAACTGTGGCTGTAGGGATTTTGAAAATCAGTGGCTTAGAGTTGGCTACTAAAAACCCTCAAAATGGCAATTTTGGCGTAGAAAAAGTCGGTTGGGGGTCCCCCTGTTACATAATATCGTTTATGAACGTCTGAGCATAAAACAAAACTTGACAACTTCAAAAATGCTTTGGTCAGACAGGGTACTCTGTATAGAACATTTTCTGATTGACTGATCTTGCAGTAACGGGAAGGAACCAAGACGGCACGGTGAGCTTGAACCTGAACGACTGTCCTGACTCGTACACCGTCGAGCCGCCCAGCACCTTTTTCTACGTGGAAGGCCTGGATGCCAGCACCGAGTACCGCTTCACCGTTTCGGGTGTGACCGGCGGTGGCGAAGGCGACCCCAACACGGTCGACGCCAAAACTCTTCCAGAAAAATTGCCCAAGGGTAAGTGACTGCCTAATGTATCCTTTGCCTCCTACGTGCCGCTTGCGGGTCGGCTAGTTGTCTGTCTCCGTACCGGCGAGCGCTTTTTCTGTACGGAGTGGAAACCGCCGACCAGAAGTGGATTGGCATTTGTTTTGCACCGCATGCGTCTTCTCTACGTTCTTTGGTTCGATCGAGATGCGTATACTATGGTTTTGATATGACTTTCGGTTGTTGTTGATGCATGAGCGGGACGGATTTTCGGTTGGTTTGCTCTTGTTGCCTCTATAAGTTTTCCTCTTCTAGAACGCTCCAAGATGCTTATTGCAGCGGGCGTTGCAGACCGTAAGTATTCTCTCTCTCTCTCTCACTCTCGCTCACTGTCACCCGAAATTCGGTAGTTCATTAACAATAAATCCCTCTGCCTGCTCATCTAACTCATATAGTTTTTGCTTGACTAGTTGCTCCTTGTGTGGAGGTACGTTGTGGGTTTAAAACACACCTAATAGTCTAGAAGAAAAGTTTGAATTTTTTAAATGTTACAATTACAAAAAGTGTAACTTGTTGCGATACATGCATAATGGGCCGGTAAAATCCGGAGGGGCTTTAGAGGTAGTCTCTCGGAGGTCTCGGAAAAGTCCAAAAACGCCTAAAAAGCGACAATTTTCTCCCTCCGGCAGGGGAGCCGGTCGAGTGTGGTTGTGGCCGCCGAGCTGACGCCCTCACCCCGACCCATGTATGGACATGTAACAGGTCGTCAGCCGAGAGTCTTAGAAAATAATCGGGGTATAATTCTTAAAATCGGTCAAAATGTACTTAGCAAAAATAATAAGTAATGCTCAAATACTGCTGAAAACAGTTGTTTAGGCTTTTTGGCAAGGTTCCTGCCTGAACTTGTAAAGCAATGCAAAAATTGCTTTCCAGAAAAATGGGAGAGGGAAAGTTAGGTTTTGCGGGTACAAGCCCCCTGTTATTTGTATCCTTGGTGCTGTTTTTCTGTCAGAAAATAAGTTTCAGGTTTTAATCTAATTGTCACTTGTCTTGTCATCTTATTCTTTTCCAATTTGCTGCCTTTTTGTAATGTTGCAATTTTATTATAACATTAATCTTGTGCAAACATTCTTGCAGTTAGGTAATGTTTACAGTTAGGAAATGGATTAGATTTGTTTTGTTGACCTAACACCAAAATTTCGGGCTGTTACAATTTTTGTAACAAAATTTTCTATTGTAATACTGTCCGTAACATTCCTCCAAATTGGTAGCTTTTTTGGAACATCTTGCACTTTTTTATTACAAGTTGCAGTTACAAACTTTTATTACAGATATGAAACGAAACAATTTACCGTCGATTAGGATAAAATAGAAAGAGCATAAGGACCTCCACACAAGGACGTAGTAGTCTAGCTTAGTATTTGATTTTCCTTTCTATTTATTTACGGGTGCTTACCTAACGGCTGGCAGCAGTAGTAGTAGAGGAAGCGGCAGCCGTAAATCTGTTCCGGTCGGAATGGATGGAAATTATTATTGAACAGGTCGTCGCGGCAATAAAATTGGCCTAATCAAGCGGCGCGGCCAACGGTAGCAGGTGTGGATGCAGTCAGTGTGAAGTGAATCTCAGGCCGTATTACGTGCCACAGCACGGGCGGCGGTTAGCTAAACGGACCGAGCGACGATCGTTGAAAAGGAGGCGGAGGAGAAGAAGGAGGAGGCGTCTGCTGTTTGGCGGGGGCTCAGCTGGCTGCCGGGCGCCAGCCGTGTGTCACTGAGGGTTCCTGCTTGTGCTCAGTGCTTACACACTGTTTTTTAAAGCACCGCCTCTGTCCCTCTCCGTTCTGTCTCTTTGTCTGTCTGCCGACAACATCGATAATGAGGGCGCTGACCCTGGCGCTCCTGTCACTGGCGGCGGTCAGGGCCAGTAAGCTTTTCTCGCTTCTACCTTGCTAGACGCTTTCTTTTACTAGTTAGTGGTAGCGGTGGTCACTCTACTTTCAACTCGTCTCCTGGTTCTACTATTAACTCTTTCAGTGCCCCCGGTCGAGCCGACCATGACAGAAGCCGGAATCGGCGAGGACCATTTAAACGTTACCTGGACGCCCGGCGTGTTCGACCCGGAAAACCCGAAACCGGTCGGGGACAGTCACTATTTCAAATATCGAAAGAAAGGTGTATTTGGCCTCAACTGCTCAAACTAACTAAAGGCAGAGGAGTTACAGGTGAGGGCGAAGACGCCTGGAAGGAGGCGCACCCGATTGCCCGCAACTTTACGGTGACTATCGGCGATCTGGAACCGGCCACCACCTACGAAGTGCGATCGGTCAGCGTGGCCACTAACAAAGAGGGCGAGACGGAGAAGAGCGAATCTCCCTCCTATTACTACACCACGGCCGGCGATGGTAAGTCTAAGGATTATGGATGATGGGCATTGGAGAGAACAAATTGAGGCGTCGCCGCTCCATTAAGTGGACTGAAGTTTGGTCCGCCAGCGGTCGGTCCCACCAGGAAACTATCGACGATTTAGCGAGCGCGAGGTCTAATGACATTTTTAGTCTGATGGCTTTCTAGGCCGGGTCGCCACGGAGCCGAGTCCCGGTAAAAAGTCTGCGCCGCACTCACTGCTGAGGCCGTACATGCCTTCAATCACACTGTACTTGACTTAGTTGCTTGTTCTTGCAAATCGTAAACGCTGAATTTATGAGCGCCGTCAAAATAGTCAAACTTGTTTGTTCTGTAATTTAATTTTGAAAGAGCGCCTAATATTCGGAGCAGGCCAGTTTACTCAAAAAGCAAACGTCTCACTATCTTTTTGCTACTTCCTCATTCTCGCAAAGACTGTTTATAACAGATTAGTGTATTGACCGTAAACAAAAACGTGATTGATTTCATTAGCACGCGCGCGCTGGCCGCCGCAACCAGGCACGCTTTTGTGTTTCCTGTAGAGTCACAGAAAGTTTTTGGCTCGGCCGGCAAGTGAGCTGTCGGTGGAAAAAGCACTCAGATCGATCGGTTGATATGAAGGAAGGCGTACGTAGCAGGCAATAGGAACGGTACTACTAACTCAAGTACAGTGTACCAGCTTCCGCTTTCGAACACAATCAATCGTAATGGTAGAGCAGCTTTTATATTGTGATTGATTGATACACACCACTGGCTGGTGGCCCTGTTAATACAACACTGGTCTTTTGATTGATCTTGCCTGCGATATCCCAGAGGCGTTTTGTTTTGAAGAGTGTAATTTATTGCTACAGTGCACTGGTTAGCCTGCCAGAATCGACGATAGAAGAACGGTGTGTTGTTTGTAGACGTGGAAACGGCGAGCTTCTGGTGGCTCATTCTCATCATAATAATTATCATTCTCATCCTCATCATCCTCTGCATCGCCTGTGTAATTGTGCGTAGTCGTGGCGCCAAGTACCCGGTGTCCGAGAAGGAGAAGGAACAGGGCAGAGAACCGATGCTCAGCAAGGAGGAGAAGGGCTTTGGGGAATACGCCAGGCCGTAAGTGCTGCTCTCACTCAGCTTGTCTTTTCTAACGCACTGCTTTCAGAGATCGCGATGACGAGAAGCGTTCGTTAACCGGCAGCAAGCCAGAGTCGGAAACGGACAGCATGGCGGAGTACGGCGATGGAGACGTCGGCAGATTCACTGAGGACGGGTCTTTTATCGGTAGGATTTGTCTTTTGTTGGTCTATTGTACCGAAGACACTTTTTCCGCCAAGCTACAAGTGAGTAGAAAGCTAAAGACTGGACGTTTTTTACAGTTGGTTTTCATTCAGTTCTTTAGCTGGGACACCTAATGCCTAATACCCGTTTGGCACGCGTTGCCGTTGAAGCAAATTGCGTAGTCAATCAAATGCATAACGTTTTTTAAAACTGCTTGTGTTGTTTTACATCTAAGGAGGGAGAGTATGAAATTTTGAAATTGGCGGCAGAGGTTGTGATGATTTTTTTGAGTGAGTGGGTACATGCATACGTACATGTAACAGGTAATCCGCCTACGCGGTAGGGGTTGGAGCGTCGGGGTCGGAGATCAAATTCTAGGACAGGGGTATGGTTCTAGAAACGTTAAGAAATCGCTAAAAATAGCATTTTGACTAAAACTCAAATACAGCTAAGAAGTGCTGTTGTACAGGTAATTTTCGTGTGTGAAATTATATAAAATCGGGATAATGGTCTCGGGGGCTTGGGCGATCTGATGGTCAGGCCTACGTCGGGTGGGTCCAGACCACTGTTAGATGTGATGGGGTATGTTGAGCCCAAGTTGGGGGAAGGCGAGTAAACCACCTCAGTTAATGCCATGTATGTTTAAAGCGTGAACTGTATCTTTTGTTTGGTAGCAGACATGGGCTAGCATTTCGGCTGATGGATGGGGGGTAGAATTTTCAATTCCTGAGGGGGATAGGAGCGCCTGAGGGGGGCTGAGGGGGGTGGTAAGCCAAAAAGTCCGATTTTTGGCTAAAATCAAGGTTTTTGGGCTTATTTTTCATTAAAATAAACTAAAATTAGCTATTCTGAGCTCATTTACACCTAATCCAGGCATATTTTTATCATAATTTTCTATACAAAATTCTTCCAAAAAATTCCTGAGGGGGTAGCGGTCGGCTGATGGGGGTAGGTCAGAGCCTGAGGGGGGCCAACCCCCCTCAGGCCCCCCTTTGCCCATGTCTGTTTGGTAGTAATGGACGGAACAATTTTTTATATTAGTGTCGAATTTCTCAAAAATGCGTTTTCTTTTCTTTCCTCTATTCTGTCCTTGTAATTTCGGGAGAAACTTGATTGGGAAAGATAGATTGAGTAGAGGCGAACAAAAGGAACGGCGTTGCAGTGAGTGGTGGTTTCAGGTCAGTACGTACCGAACAAAATGATGGTGTCGACGGCGCCGACCGGAGCAGAGCGCGGCGGAGGTGGAACCAACGTCTCAACGTTCGTCTAGCTCTGTTCAGTAGTATTATCATTATTATTTTCTTTTCCTTTGATTACAAACACCCGGTTGGCGTGTACTACGGACAGTTTGGCATAGTTATCAAAGTTGCGTAATCTATCTATCTATCCATCCTATTCACCACCGTTGTTCTTGTACAGCATAATAATTAGCTTTGTTGTTCAGAGCGCGCTACGTACATAAACGTCAATGTACTAGCATGAAGTGCTTTAGTCGTATTTTGGGGCGATTGTTGTGTTTTATGGAGGCTGCTTTTGACCGAGTACGTACATCTCTCCTTTAGCTAGCTATTCTGTTGGCCATCCTCGCTCGATCTGATCTTAGAGGCATAATAATGAGCAAACTTCTTTTTGTTGGGTACAATACCACTTGTTGGCAAGTTTATGCAGTCATAATATTTGCGCTCGGCCTGTTGTCGTGTGTGTAGAGTGAGCGTTAGCGCTAGTAGTAAAGTCCTGTGTACGTTGCCACTTTTGCCTATGCGTTAAATTCTCTGGTTGTGGTACACTGTCACCGACTGTACACGTTGGTTGAGTCGAGCAATTCGTTCGTTTTGTTGTTGGTTTTTGTCTCGTCAGGCCTTTCAAAATTTTTCTTTGTATCGACGCCTGATCTGGTTACATTCCAGGATTTTTTGATCCTGCTGTAATAAGAATAATAATAACCTTCTTGAATTACATAGCAACTATCCGGTAGGATTTTTTGTTTTTTTTTTCTTTATGATTATGATGATGATGATTGTGTTTTATCGCTGTAAGTTTAGCGTGTTTCAGCGTTGTTGTTCGGATCGGAACTGCATGCGTGCATAGTTTTTTCGTTGGATCTTGTCTGTCTGGATCTGCTAATTTGCTGTAGAAAAATAGTTGCTTTCGGTTTCGTCGTGGCAAAGCAGCTAAATACAAAAGAATGTCGTAGTAGTGATGAAAATTTTTTGTCCGAGTTTCTTTTGCGCAGTAAATGTCTGATCGGTTTAACCGTTTATTATGTACAGTCCCGCTCTCAAACAGCTCGACCAACAGCCAATATTGGCAAATATCGCCAACAAAGCCAACAGGCGCGCTGGGTCACCAACAGGACTCACAAATGACCAACACCAACAACAAAACGACAACACCGCCGCCAACAGACCGCCGGCCGTTGGGGCATTGCGCGCGGCTGTTACAATTTAGCAAAACTTTCACACAAATTTAAGCACGTTTTATGACATAGTGGGGCTTTTTTCCTTCCAAAAATGTTCAGTACCAGCGATCAGTTCGTCTTTGGTAGTCGGCTGCCACTACGAGCGCAAAAATTCCTTCGCCTTTCGCAAATAACCGCCCGCCGGTCAGTGCTTAGAAAGCAGTGCGCGCAATTTTTTAGGCAAAGGGCCGCCGGTCAGTGATTAGAAAGCAGTGCGCGCAATTTTATTAGGTAAACCGGCCGCCGGTCAGTGGTTAGAAAGCAGTGCGCGCAATTTTTTAGGCAAACGGCCGCCGGTCAGTGGTTTGAAAGCAGTGCGCGCAATTTTATTAGGTAAACCGGCCGCCGGTCAGTGCTTAGAAAGCAGTGCGCGCAATTTTTTAGGCAAACGACCGCCGGTCAGTGCTTAGAAAGCAGTGCGCGTAATTTTATTCGGTAAACCGGCCGCCGGTCAGTGCTTGAATGCAATGCAATCAATTGCGTGCCCTCAACGCGAGCCACATTGGTGACAGAGCCTAAAAGAGTAGGGACCAATAAGACCAAGTAGCGGCCAACGGTCAGATCGGCCTACACACCAACAGCAATTAACGCCCAGCCGGCACCCCATAAACAGGGCCAACAATCGCCTGCAAAGAATGCCTGGTTGTTGGCCCAATTTTCGTCCAATTCTAGCAGTTGGTCGAGCTGTTTGAGAGCGGGACTGTACACATTCAAGAACCGGTTTGTTCGACAAAACTCGCCATGTAATGGACAAAATGAGTGGCAGCGATATCACAACAGGATTCGTCTAAACACGAGGAGGACAAAAACAATTGTACAATAATAATAGTAGCAATCATTTTTTGACAAAAACGTCCTGAGTTGTGGGGTAGCGCGCACGTCAGAACAAAAATGTGACATTAAAAACTGAAAGACCCGCAAAAAGTACAGATCTAGAGTTTTTCAGTTTATTTCTACTCTACGATCGAAGAAAAATGTTTGTACGTACTGTTTGGATCCAGTAAAGGGGCAGTAGGAACATCGGCCAGACATGGGCAAAAAAGATGGAATCACGGTTGAATAAAAGTCATATCAAGTGTAAAATTGTTTCGCTAGTAAATTATCAATTTTTCTTTTTACTTAAAAATTAGTTATGCACTTGTGAGATTTTACTGCGATTTCCAGTACTTCCTTTTGATCAAAATCAGATAGATACCCATGACTGGCTAGAGTTCAAAAATCTTAAGCACCAAAAAAGATTCTAAAATGTAACAGCAATAATAGAAAAATGAAAAACACTTGACAACAATATTCGATCACTTTTGAGTGAGAAACTGACGATAAACTTGCAAGGACTAAACTGTAGACAGTAGTAAATTTTTGGCAAACTTTGCATGTGGAAGTATATAAAACTCAGGCTGTTTATACCTGGCTGGAATCATCAAAATCTCATGAGTTTCATCTGTCTGTACAGCCACAACGATTTGAAAGGAGGTCATCACTTAGAGTGAAAGGTTAAGTGCCATCTTTGTAGGCAGGGCCGTACTGGTACTCCATGAACGACCTTTCCTCGTCGTGATCTAATGTGTGACCTCTCTCTAGCTCTTTCTTTTTCACTACAAACTCTTGGGCTTGATTGTGGTGAGGGTAGGCGCACTGGCGTATCCAGGATTTTGGAAAGGGGAGGGGTGTAAAATTTTGAAAGTGCCTGGTTGGGCAGCGGCAGGGTAAGAAAATTTAGCAAAATTAGCCTTCAAAAACGCGTTTAAAACGCATTCCGAGCTTAAAATTAACAGAAATTACAAGTTTTAGTAGTTTATAATGGCCTGGTTGGGTTTCTGCCCGACCAGGGCGAGAAAATTTTGAAATTTTGGCCTTCAAAAACGCATTGAGAAGGCATTCTGAGCACAAAATAGACAGTTTTAGTACATAATTCATTAGTTTCTTATATTTTTGACAGACTTTACTTCCTACCTCCACCGCAAAGGGTACACACCCTACACCCCCTAGATACGCCACTGGGTAGGCGTCCACTTACCAGGGTACTTGCCTCCTCTGCTCGTCTGACAAATACACACAACTATGACACTGACTAAAGCTACTGCCACTGCACAGATAATGGCTATGAACCAGACTGCACCAGCCAGAGTCTCTGAAATCAGATCACTTTATTTATTCGCAACTCTATCAGAATTAACATTTTACCTTCCGGCCTGTGTAGAGTGTCGTCTTTGGTCTGGAAAATTTTGCGTTTCGAAGGCGTTTTCATGTTTTCGTCCAGAGCTACCAATCTGACTGCGTAGTTCTTGTTTGGAACCAGACCACGCAGCTGTGCATCGCGTTTCGGCAGCGTCACCCATTTGGTGCTCTGCCACGAATTTGTACCTCAAACAAGCTCTATCTCTTCTCAACATAAACCTGACTTTATTATGTACCTTCGATCGAGTAATTCAAATAAAACGCCGAGCCCGGCATGCCACTATCGGACGGAATCCATCTAATTCGAACCGACCCGGAGCTCAGATGCTCCACTTTCAAATCCGGTTGGCCA
The DNA here is from genome assembly GCA_030248155.1 of Sabatieria punctata. NCBI lineage: Eukaryota > Metazoa > Nematoda > Chromadorea > Araeolaimida > Comesomatidae > Sabatieria > Sabatieria punctata. The sequence continues at coordinate 59,305 of JASANB010007210.1, forward strand.
GGGTCTGAACAATTCTACATAAGCAACAAGAGCAGGACACGATTTTAAACTTACTAGATATGGGATAAGTAGTGGCGTTGTCTGAGGCAGCTGGTCCCGAGCCGGCGCCAGTCTGCGCTCTAACAGACACCTCGTAGGTGGTGTTGGGTCGGGCTTTGCCGTAAACCATATGTCTGACCGGTTCCGGAAGAAAGGTCTGGTACACACTGCCGTTGATTTGATCTGCAGCAGACACACTACAGTACGTGTCTAGGACACTAGCCCGTCCCCAGACCTACTTTTTCCAAATAACCCTAAGCCGAACCTGAGCTAAGTATACGTGGCCCTATGGTGGTTTACTACAAAGTTAATATAAAATCTTGGAGAGCTCGGGCGCAAAATAATTGAAAAATCAGTCTTCAAAACCGCATTTAATTGAGAGGTTTTCATACTAACGGAAAATAAGCAAAATTTAAAATTTAATACTTCCAGTGGACTTATCATTTTTGGCCGATTTTTCTTCCTACTTGTACCTATACCAGAAAGGGGCCTGTCACCCGTATATACAGTACGTTGCTGCTTGACCCTAAAGCCTAAGCCTGGGTACAAGTCTAACAAAAGTGGGTAGTTCTAGACTGGAGGAGTGTGGCAGATACGAATTGGAAAGAAAGCGAACCTTTGAAGAAGACGAAGTAGCCCCGAAGTCTGCCAAACGAGCGCAGCGGCTGGTCCCAGTTTACAAGCACAGTGCGAGCCCCCATCGGGCGTACATCCAAGTTCTCCACCTGCATCGGCACTAAACACAAGCAAGTTGATTGAGAGAGAAGCATGGAAGTTTCAGTCAAAAGTTATTACGTCCTTCCAGGGTGGTGAAGTGAGCGACGGTGCTGGGCGGGCCGTCGTACCGGTTGTTCACCACCATCACATGGGCAGTGTAGCTCTGCATCGGTTTGAGGTTGGTCACCAGTGCCCAGTTGCTGGTCGGGCCCACCAACACCGTTCTGTTCGGAATCGAACGCTTGTACCTCGCCCACTTCTTTTGACGAGGCCAGATTTCTACCTGAACAGTCCTTAATTACTGTACTGGCTAGACGTACAGTAACCCAAAAATTGTAACATTTCTCTTTCCTGCCATTTCAGCAAATTTTGAATGAATTGGCTGAAATTTGAAACATACGTAGGTGCCAAAATATGGGAGATTTTGTGTGTTAAAATGTGGTGGACCAAACTTGACATAATCCTGAGAAATTCACGAATATGTGAAATTTGTTAATTTCAATGCCTATAGAAATAGCGTTAAAATGGGGAACTTTTCTATTTGTGTCATTTGCGCAAATGTTCGCCAAATCACCTGAAATTTGCAGAAACTCTTCAAAACTGTGGGATGTTTTATGTGTAAACATTTCATGCATTGAGATTGACACAGTCTCGAGAAAATGAGGAATTCCTGAACATCTCCTTCTTTGAATGGGCAGAACAGAAAAACAAATCATCAGCATAATCCTTATTTTCTCAAGACCACGTCATTCTCAATGCCTGAAATTTTTACCCATAAAATATCCCACAGTTTTGAAGAGTTTCTGCAAATTTCAGGTGATTTGGCGAACATTTGCGGAAATGACACAAAGAGAAAAGTTCCCATTTTAGCGCAATTTTTGTAGGAATCGAAATTAACAAATTTCACATATTCGTGAACTTTTCAGGATCGAGTCAAGTCTGCTGGTCGACCAAATTTTAAGACACAAAACCTCCCCTATTATGGCACCTATCTTGCAAATTTTAGGCAATTTGCGGTAATGGCAGCAAAAAGAAATGTTATAATTCTTTGGGAGTCCCTTTACAGGGCTGCGAACCAGGAACCAGTTTTCATCATTTTTTTAGTTCAATTTTTACCTCCTACCTTCGGCGGAGAGTGGATTTAGTCGCGAACAACTAAGTAACTCACTTTATAGCCTCTGAAATAGCCTCTGACCGTTGAACCGTTGACTGGGCTCCAAGCGAACCTGGCAGCCGTGGCATTTATAACTTTGCCCACTTCAAAATGTCTCGGTGCTTTGGCCGGTTCTGTGTTAGAAGAGCATAGAGACTTTGCTCATGTATTCTATAGCTAAATCTTACTGTCCTCTCCTGAGAACCCGATCACAGTCTCCGGGTCAACGATCGACTCTCCAACTTCATTCAGCGCTCGCACGCGCACCAGATACTTGCGATAGGTTGGTTGGTCACGTATTACTACGCGGTCTTGCAGCGGATCCGATATCACTATCTTCTCCCAACTGGCACTCGGATCATCGGCCAGACGGTACCTGATCACATACCGGAATCGCGGCCCGTTCCAGTCCTCTTTCTCCATTGGCTGAAATCAGTGGTTCGGTATACAACCTGACTATACATTGTATTTATATTTACATGAAAACTGTTAACCTTCTGTACATGAACCAGGCTCAAATACAGTCAGTCAGTCAGTCAGTCAGTCAGTCAGTCAGTCAGTCAGTCAGTCAGTCAGTCAGTCAGTCAGTCAGTCAGTCAGTCAGTCAGTCAGTCAGTCAGTCAGTCAGTCAGTCAGTCAGTCAGTCAGTCAGTCAGTCAGTCAGTCAGTCATACCTTCCAGTAGATGACCAAGTCACTTTTGGTCTCTCCCTCAGCCCGCACTCTGTCAGGGTTGGTGTAAGGGAACGACTGTTTGGTGGTGCAGGCCATGTTCTTGTAGCCGGGCGGACCTTTGCCATGCGAATTGACGGCCGTCACTCTGAACGAGTAGTTGCCCCAGGGAGTGAGCAGCATCTGAGCCTCGTAGGTCTCGTTTCTGAGGGGTTGCTTAGTGTTTTCTATAGGGTCCATGGCCAACTTCCACTCTTTTGGCTTGAAGTCAGTCTGGTACTCCACTATGTAGGCCGTGAGCGGATCGAAGTTGCTGAACGCCGCTCTCCATCGGATCGACGCCAACCTTTGATTGCACTGCACACTCAGAATTTCCGGAGCTTCTGGCACATCTGCAAAACTTTCAACACTATGCTTTTTGCCTCCTACCTGTATATGCGTACATGTAACAGGAATACCACCCTTACAATTTTCTGCGAAACAATTTTTTGCAAATTTGGACTCGAAACACTACAGTAGTAACAACAGCAAAAAGTTTTGTTTGTAAGCAGGCGGCGCTATCCCATTGAAGAGCCGTGATCCTGAATTGGGTGAGCCGTCCGAAAGGGCAGTGAACTTCAACAATGAATAGAGACAGACAGTACCTTTGACGATCAGTTGCATGCTGGTCTGTTGACTGTCGACCAGCGTTCGAGCCAGACAAGTGTACCTTCCCGAGTGCTTTCCTCGCACGCCCTCTAGGCGTAGTCTGTTAGCGCCAAGAAGTCTGAAATCATAGGCGATCATTGACTACGTAGAATCTAGTGGAGAGAGAGAAGTACGAGTAGTGTGGATCGTTGAAGTAGATGGGTCTGTTGTTGTGGTACCAGATGTACTGCACCGTCAATCTCTCGTCCGCATCCGCCCGACACTCCAGTTCCAGCGCTCCGCCGGCATTCTCCAGTGTTTTGTGCGACGGCTCTAGTCGAGTGGTCATGAACGTCGGCTCTAAACGTGCGCCGTTTGTTAAGTTTCTACAGGCCAAATACTTCTGCCATTCGGATGGTACTCGCTGTCAACCACTCAATTTGGACTTCAGTGGACTGGCAAACTGCCACCTCCGTTGGTGGCACTTTCCTAGGCTCTCGAAGTCCGTTGGTATAAAGTGCCAGTGCCAGCCGAATGGCAGAAGTATAATTGTCCTTGACTGTCTTACTGTAGACTTCGAGTTTCCTGATAGCTCTGTTGATACCGTACTTGTTGGTGACGTTACAGTAATACAAGCCAGCGTCGGCAAGACTAGCTGAGTAGAGTCTGAGCGTATGATTGGCCAGTATCTGAACTGATCTCTGCACGCACTACAACACACACCTTAGCCGCTCTAACCTCAATCTTGTTTTTGAGCGGTTCAATCTTTCTGTCTTTGCTGTCCACCCATTTAAACACAGGCGGTGGTGCCGCTTCGACCAAACAGTCCATGTTCACTGTTTTGTACAGCACCGTGCGTATGGTCTGATTGACCTCCGTTGCGAATTTCGGAGCGTGAGCTGAACACACGTAATGTATGTATGTCTATCTCGTACGTACATTATGTCTTCTACCTCTAACATTGATGTAGGCATTGGCGAACACATAGCCGAGAGGGCTAGAGGCATTGCACTGGTAAACTCCGGTGTCGATGTCATGATTGAGAGCTCGGATTTGAAGCACTCTGCCATTTTCGGTCACCGTTCTTCGTGGATTTGGAATTTCTGCAAAAAAATGCAACAGTATAATATAAGAACAATTTACCCCTTGAGGCGAACATAATTTCTGAGGCTCTGAACCCGTTTCGTTTCTATTTCGTCGAACACTGAGCCCCTAGTTAACGTGTTCGCGAACACCCCACGAACACAAAAATTTCATGACCAACTCATTTGCTGTGTTCGTGGGTGGAATCTGTGCAAAATGAAACGACACAGGTGAATTCGGAAGGGTTAAAGAGATTATGATTCGAGCGTATGAGAAAAGGTTAGTGTTGGCCGAAAGAATGATTTTGAAAAGGTTAACCTCGTACAGTCAGGCACTTAACGCCGTTTAACCCCTACCTTCGCTTTGTTACCGGTACCGGTACCATGGTGCCACTCTGTTCAGATTTCGTACCATATATGGTACCGGCACCCATGGCCATGGGTAGAGGTACCATATGGTACCACCACAGTCGCCGAACGTGGGGGCAGCATATATGGTACCACTACCCTAGGTACCGGTACCATATATGGTACCGGCACCTTATGGTGTCGGTACCATAAACGGCATTAAGTGCCTGACTGTCGTAAATACAGAGACAAACTGACTGTGCAGTGACTTTCCGTTCATGTACCAGCGAATGACAGGTTTAGGGTCGCCGTCTGCATCGCAGCGCAGTTCGGCCGACGACTCTTCCGACGTGTCCACGTCTTTAGGGTGACCGGAGACCCAAAAAGGGGCCGCTGAAGCAAAAACTGAATAGCCTCTCTTTTGCAAACAAATAATTACCGGTGACTAGCACTTTCATTCTATGCAGCACGCCCATTGCATTGCAGACGTAGGTACCGGCGTCAAAAGGCGTCAAATCTCTGATCACCAGAGTTTTGCCGAAATCGATTTTGCCCAAATCAACGATTCGCTCCATTGCTAGGTCACCGTCCTCCTTGTACCAGGTGACATTTGGCGTCGGTCTGAACAGTACGTATATATACAGTATCTTTCCTCCGTCTAATAGTTTACAGTCAGGGATTTAGCGACATTAGACAGGTACCGTAAATGTCAAGAAATGCCCGACTGTTTTTTAGTCTTACAGTCCTCCAAAAATGCAAGTCAATTTGAGACGTTCTCCGGCTGTTACAGTAACCTCGGCAGGCGAAGTCCACAAGATGGACGGGCGACGCGGCGATAAGACTAAAAAAGGAATGAGTCTTCACAGCTGCATACTTTTCACGTATCAGCTTACATCTGTTCTTCTTTACAATCAATCTGATAGAGTTTCCGGCTCGGTATTCGCCCTGGAGAACTGGACTGGTGGCGGCGCATTGGTACAAAAGTTGCTCTCTGCCGTCGTGAGCCGTTACGTGCGAGAACTGCAGATTGCCGTCACCGTCAACTGAAACAACGCGCGGTCATAATCATCATCATTTAATTTTATTCCTTATGGAATCAGAGAATACTGTACCCTTCAATACAGTACCCTGCTGACTAGAACATACGAAACAAACAAAAGCGAAGCAAAACTAAAGAAAGTGAGCCGATTTCTAAAGATAAAAATTGTTACATTCAAAAGATAAAAATTGTTATGTGGAGGGCGAACTGATAGTGGGAATTGGGTGTGATTTCTAGGTACCACTTTGCATTGGGGTTTTGTGCCCCAAACACCGAATACTGATTGAGAGGATCAAAGTTCGATCCATGATTAGTTTTAGAAAGACTTCTTTACTCCAAGCGACTTAAAGTTAGTAGCATACATGTAACAGGTCATCCGCCGATGGGGGAGGGGGGTTGGGGGGTCTGGTGCCGGCCGGGGGGGGTCTGAGCCAAAATTTTGGGGGAGGGGGGTGGGCACTAAAAAACGCTTAAAAATCGAGAAAAATCGCAATTTTTTGGCTAAAAATTGCCAAAAATCGCTAATTTGGGCTAAAATACAGCTAAAAAGTGCTGTTTTGCAGGCGATTTTGGCAATTTTTGTGTGTGAAAGTGTAAAAAATTGCAAAAATTTGCTCGAAAATTTAGTTGCCAGAAAAATCGGAGGGGGGGGGTCGGTGAAATCGTCTCGGGGGGGGGGGGGGGCCCATCCGGGGGGGGTCTGGCCTAAGTCGGGTGGGGGGGCGACCCCCCCCCACCCCCCTGTTACATGTATGGTTAGTAGAATTAACGATTTTAATTTCTTGAAGTGGTCGTTTCTTAAGTGGCGCACCAGTCATTAAGTAGCTTTCTTTGTTCCTATTTAAAATGAAATATTTATTTTTTGTCATTTCTATCGATAAATAATGTACTTATATACTTGTTTAAGGTATTGTTCGCACTCTACATAAATACGTACAGTATGTAGTTGTTCTTACCTGTAATATGGCGTCTGCTGATCGTCTCAATAACGGCCGATCGGGATTCGCTTCTGAACAACCAAAATACAGTGGGCTCTGGCATTCCGTACGGTTTGTCGCATTTCATAGTGAGTGATTCTCCTTCCGTTACTGTAATCTCTTTAATGGGCTTTCGAGCAAAATGGTCCAGAACTAAAACTTTTAACTGATTAATAATGGCTACTAAAAGTGCACGCATACAACGTACCGCCCAGCTGTACGTGAACCCTGTTTGAAACGGCAGTGCCAAAAATATTCCTCACAAAGCACTGGTAATATCCCTGATCGCTAGGCACCGGTTCGTTGAAGGTGATCGAGCCTGTCTGGCCCTCCTTGTGCCATTTTATTCTTCTATTATCGATTACTAGTGTTTTACCGTTTTTCTGCCAAAAGTATCTGAAAAAAGGGAGGCTTTTACCGCGTTTTCGTTTAAGTAAAGTTTACGTTTCAGGGTCTCCACTAGCATTGCACTTGAGCGAGAATTTCGTAGAAGCACCGGTGGAAGGAATATGATACCAGACATTGGGCGGCGGCTCCACTTCTAGCTTTGGAGGAGACACCACTGAAATATTATTGGACAGTCAAATTTCTCGACATTTATGGTACCGGCAGATATAGTAGTGCCCAGATCGAGGTCCCTCCCAAGTGAGAACATAGTGATGCTACCCCTCAGCAGACATGGGCAAAGAGCGGTTGACCCCCCTCAGGCTCTGACCTACCCCTTCAGGCAGCGGCTCCCCTTCAGGAATTTTTCAGAGGAATTTTGAATAGAAAAGTATGCCGAGATTAGATGTAAATGAGCTCAGAATACCTACGAAAAATAAGCTAAAAACCCTTGAATTTTAGGCCAAGCATCGTTTGGCTTACCTTTCCCTCAATCTGCCACCGGCCGCCGGGACCCCCAACCAGGTATGAAAATTTACCACCCCCTCAGCCAAAATGCTAGCCCATGTCTACCCCTAAGGCTAACACAAGTCTAGAAATGGCAGATTGTAGTAGTACTGTAGGTACGTGTATGTAATGTATCGGGGGCTCGTTTATCGCATGAGTAAGTACAGTGCAGTCCTTGTTTGGGCGGAAAACGGGTCGTAGAATCATGTGCAATAATTTATGTGAGGTTGTGGCAATGTCACCAGAGGCAGCGGGTGTCAGCGACAGGCGAGAACACGACCAGACTTAACGACTTTCTTACAGCCTTGATTTATGAACGATCGCATAACTCTAATGTCACCTGAATCCTGTTTGTAACTACTACACATTCGTTTAGCAGACTTACATTTTCTGGCCCGTGGCATTACACAAATTGCTCTTCCCTATTCTAAGGTCAGTATTGTTGGGCTGGGACGAATTCAGTCAAACTTCACTTGTATATCTGAATTTTCTGTGTTTATAGGAGGGAGCCCCTAAAGTAGAGTACGTAGGTAGTGCGCTCAGACGGGCGCTGAATCGATCCTTGAGGAACTTTTTGCTCAAATAGCTCACGACGACGTCGTAATTCAATCAGGGGTGCTAATTTGGCCCGAAATTGAGGCAAATTTGTACACCCAAAAGCAAAGCAAATTACGTGCATAGGAGAGGGGCACGACATCAGCTATTAGCAGAGGGCAACGACAAAACGATCGTTGTAAGCGAGGCAGGCTTAGCAGCAATTAATCACTGCCACAAAGAGCTTCTAATTCACAAGCCACTGACGCAACAGACGGCCACTTTTTCGCCCTTGATTGCGCGCTGACTGCATAGAAAAGCTAATTGGATAAACTCGCACTTGATTTTACGCACAATCAAGCTGACTAAAATGATGACAGCTCGCGTCTGAGATTAGACGCCACGCTTGTCTTTTTGTCTCGCCCACACAAAGACGATTTTATTGACGGCTCGCATGTCGGGCTCGGCTAACCGATCATACTTCATCATATCAGCTAAGCAAGGCGCTCACAAATTGCGGTTGGTTGCAGAGGGTGCCGCATCAGATAAGTTTTGCCAACGGTACGACAGGCTTACGTACTGCCGCGAACAGAATCCATAACTGTCAGATTCAGTAATATAGGTGTACGATGCGAACAAAACCATATGGAACCTTATGTTTTAAGTAACGCCATTAAGAGGACAAACCATGGCACGGGGTACCATCAAACCAATCATAGCTAACGCATAAGCGTAAAGTAGCCTGCATTTGGCCTATGTCCTACTGTACTTTGTCACTAAATAGCTGATATTTAGTTACCAGACCGAATAGGACGTAATTGGCATAAATCGTTAAGTGTTATGTCAATGCCATGCCATATGCTTACCCAGCCCTCCATGTGCGTCGTGGTAAGAGTGGGCAAAAGTGACCAACGCCAGAATCCACAATGCCATCGTAAATAATGGTCGAAAGTGCCTGAAAGTCATTACAATAGGTATTACGCCATATAATTTGTTCATGTCGCACTGGCACGCACCATTGACCAGCCGGCCAATGGTCAAATTACGACCTCACGCATAGACAGACGAGGCCACTTTTTGTGGGCGCAACTAAAGACTGGGATTAGAATTTAATGAAAGCAGAGAATGTCCTGCACGCGAGCCTCAGAAGCAGGCGGAAAAGCGCAACTGGAGAGGCGCACGCGATCAGCCTTTAGCTCATCAATTACCGAAACTCTGCATATTTTACGCTTCGGCCGCAGCCGTGCGAAACGCCAAATTGAACCGATCACTCACTGAACTGATTTTTAATACTACTTCTCATCTGATACCATACCAAGCTTGAAACTACCGTTCTAAAGAAATTTCTCACTCCTGTTAAATAAAGAACAGAAATAGGCGAAGGCATGGCTTACAAACTTTACTCGCGTTTAAAAAGCTCACTATATTTCTTCGTCTGTGTTCGCTCTTTTAAAATAGTGTTCGTCTATGAGACCCGGAATCACTGATCAAATGATAAACATGAAATGAACAAACCGAAGCCACAACTTAGATGCGAACAGAAATTTTTACGCTGAGTGGTTTGTGTTCGTCAAAATGACTCAGAGAGTCATCTGTTCGCTTTCGCGCCTCATTCCATATGGAAGGAAGAGGGTGATAGAGCACAACTTTAAGAGGGTTCTAAAAAGCAGCGTCAGGTTTCCGACCGCCGAACGGAAACGAGGAGGCACGATTAGTTTCGGCCAGCTACCAAGCAAAAGCGAGCGGCGTCGATTGTGGGCGAGAACGCAGCAGCAGGTGTCAGGGCTGACAGCCGACTGGCGCGGTCACAAATTGCGATGAGTGGTCGAAGGCTCGGCTAACGACCGCGATTATTTGCGGGCCAAAGGGATTCGCGACTCTAAATAGCTGCACTGGCCCGACTGACAAATGGCTCTGGCTGTCAGAGAGCGATCGATCGAAGAAAACGGTTTTTTACCGGATTTTCATCTCGTCCGAATTCGTTTTGACAGCCGATTGCCAACAACAACTACATTCGGCCACTGAATGCGCGAAACAACAGACCCTTGACCTCTTTGGGCAGACCAATTTATGCACCGCGCCACCGCCAATGGCCGGCCGGCAGGCGAGAACACAAAAGATTGGCAACAAGCTAAATCAGCTACCGCACTGCCGTGGTGGAGGCAAATGAAATAACGGCCCGCCTCTAACGAGGAGCTAATAGCTGCCACCAGCTGCACGTGACACAGTCGCCACACGACAAGTACCGTGACTTCAATTAATGGCGGCAAGTTGAGGTGACAAAAGCTGATTGCTTCACTACTACTACTACGTACGCGTCTGGCCTTGGGCGCTGACTGACTAATTTACTATACCTTGGCAGGTTGAATATGGCCAGCAATAATTTGAATTTAATTTGGTCGTAAAATTGACTCCAGGTGCAATTGCGGAGACGTGATTTGCGACCGAGCCCAACAACGCATTCAAGACCGCAAACTGCGCAAAAACATCTGCCACTATAATCCGGATTACCGCCCAAATAGGATCGTTTTAACTGGCCGCCGCTAGATAGACGGTTAATTTGATGGGTGCTGACAGGTTTTTGCAACCTCTACGTACGTACGCACACAAGCCTGCCAATGACACCTTTCTGACACAATGTTAGAGTGCGGTTTAGAGATGACTGAAATTGTCGGTCTACACTCTAAATTGGCTAGGCTTTGGGAGTGTTACAATTATTAACGCAGAACCACTACTATGCATGGACCTAGTACGTACGTACAGTACATAAAACCGACCGTACATGCTACAAATTAGGCATGTCACCCGATTCAAAACAACGTTAGTTTTGCAAAGAAATCAATCGGTTTCGGTAATTACTGCAGCATTAATTACTATATTATTGTATCACAACAGCAGGCAAGTCCTATTATACTGTAGGCGTACCGTAATTTAGAGTGTTGTACGTACCTATGGCACCATTATGGGCACTGTTCTGTCGCAGTTAGGGATGTAAATGGTATAGAAAATACCAAATACCAAATACTAGATGGTATTTTCTATACCAAATAATACCAAATAATTCCAAATAGTTGATAAACACGTCGCTAGCTGTTTGGAATGAGCGCAAAGTCATACTTTTTGTTTTTTTCGCAAAAATATATAAGTTTTGCCTCAGTGGAAGAGGTTTTGTTGCATCTAAAAGAAATATAGTCATGCCGAGAAAGAAAACGAGCAGAATTTGATGGTTTTTCACTTACTCGGGAAATGGGCAAGCACGTTGTGACGTTTGCGGTCTAGGCTTGGTCTCGATAAAGGGGCCGTCCATAAACGACGTCGGACCAAAATTCCGATTTTTCGGACCCCCCTTCCCCCAAAATCGCCTTGCGTCGTTTCATGGGGGCCACCTCCCACTTTTTGAGAATTTTCCAAGAATGGTTGTTTGTTATAAGCTAAACTGGTCAGAATTCTTTGTTGTTTTGTTTCTCAGAAACGGTAAAGAGACGTCTTGTTCTGCGTATCTGCATTGTTAAACTTTTAGTAAATTAGAAATAAAGAGAAAACTCTGAACAGAAGAGCTCTGACATGGTATACAGTCGCAAAATATGCAGAATTTATCGCTTAAAAGCTAATTATTTAGTTCTTTAAACTATTTGGTATTATTTGGTATAAAAAAATACCAAATACCAAATAATACCAAATACCTAGAAAATACCAAATAATACCGAATAATACCAAATAATACCGGATACCATTTATATCCCTAGTCGCAGTGTAGGTGGTGTCGATACCATAGGGTAAGGGGAGAAGGAAGGGTAAGTGTGCTATTTTAAATGGTGCAACCGCGATGGCCGCTGGGTAGGGTACCGTAAACCATACCTACACCTTATGCGTTATCTACAGTGTCTAACTTTAAACGAAAACACATGTTCAGATTTCCAACGTCATTGCCTAGTTCCTCCTTTCAATCTCACTCTCTTAACCTGAAGTGGCACTGAAAGCCGTAGCATAAGTTCACTCGATCGAGAAATAAGTGCCTATAACGAATCTACTAACTTACCGTAGTCAGTGGGGTTACAGTAAGTAGTACAGTACGCAAAAACCAAAAAGGAAGTGAAGTGAGTACGTCACCGAGAGGAGCGGGCAATGGATGAGCAGCTACTGATGATGGGTGCAGCTGGTGTCAATCAGGGCATTAGCCATTGGACACAACAAACGGAGGATCGACAGGGGACAGTGGGCAAGGAGAGTGCAATTAGGACGGCAGCTATAACGGTGTTAGGACCAGCCGATAGCCGAGGTCCACTTGATTATCTGATCGGGAGCCGGCCGGAGTGCCCGATCGATCTACAAGTTACCTCCCGGGAGTTAGGTTGCAAATTAATTTCTCCTCATAAAGAAACACGCTCGCATCAATCCCGTTACGGGCGCGTACTAGCGCCGGTTTGTAAATGAACCATCCATCTCAATGCAACTATATACTACCTACTACTACTGCATAAAGTACTGCGTGGGCGGTTAGCTAGGCCACCAAACTTTCGAGCGGACAACAAGAAATAAAGCAGAATGTTATTAGTGAAGTAGCGTCCAGCCATTAGTGCTAATGCCGATCCTAATTGATTTAATTTTTGTGCAACGTGAGAAAATCTCGCCGCCGAGCAGACATAAATTTCGAGCTCCGCTGGTTGAATCAGCGGATGTAGTAAAGACAACTGACTGCTGCAACATTACCATTCATAACAAAGTAGCAACCGAGACTCTTCGACTAATAGTTTCAGCGCTTAAAACTAAACCAAAAAGAATCAACGCGTACTACACTTACCGAGCTAACAGCTCCATGGTCAGTAATAGGAAGGAGAGTCCAGTCAGTGGTCAGGTGTCCAACAATTCTCGCGAGAGCTTCGACAACTCAAAGTGCCAATACATGGGCACCGCACAAGCTGCCCGTCTGTCACGCAATACGTATCTCAGTGCAGGTTGCGCCTAATTTATAGCGACACAATACTTGATTCTTGTCACAGCCACAGCGCCATTACTCTGTTCTGCAACTATCAAGACAAGGTCAGATAGCACCTTCAAATCGGATCGAAGGCGAACACAAATTGTATTTGTTACGCTTGAACTCACTAAGTTAACTTCGCGCATCCAGGTGGGGTGATTTAGTTTGAATCTTTTCGGATTTTACAGTGACTTTGAAAGAAATAAGTATACTGGAAAACCAATAACCAAGGCATATGGCAGAGCGATAATGAACCAAGTACCTGTCAAGAGGTCTATTACCAGCGAAGACAACTGAGCAGAACGTAGTATCTAGCAGATGCACTGGTTTACAACTGTCTGGAAGGCACAGGCGCTCGTCTTGTCTAAAGTTTCGCTGTCTACCGGCGGTTGGTTGGTGTTTACGAACAAGAAGCGAACTTGTTCTTTCACTGCTACTAAGTAGCCATCGGTCAGTGTGCCTTCTGCTGGCCTAATGTGCAAAGGCGCCAGAGCTAATTGGATCAAAGCGCTCGCAAATCACTACACTCTATAATTATTTACCAGACTGCCTCATGTCCACTCAGAATGGTCAAATCTGAAATCAATGCCCCTAATTGACTTGCCGCACGTCTCTAAGTCTAAACAAACACAGCTTGCGGCCCGGTTTGCAGATTTTTACTCATCCGACTGTTTACGCGCCGCACTCAAAAACGGAATAAACAGAGGGCTTGAGAGCTAGATTAGCACTATGCAACTAGCAGTGGAATGAGCTTAAGCGACGGGCCGGAACGACAAAAAGTCGTAAAGAGTATCCCAGCAGAGACTTTAGGATTACTTTCAAGTGGCCGCCGCATAGGGACGGCCGGCCGGCCACATGATTCCATTCTATTTTCACGCCTGGCTTGTCTTATTGCCGCCCAAGGGGGAGCACCCGAAGCCAAAGTTCTCAGCCAAGCCAAATTATTGGATTTGATCTCTGAGATGGTGGTCGCGTCTTTTTACACGGCCACTGCAAACACACAACTAATTGGCTCGAATCCGGCCGGCCACACCGCTCTCGGCTTTAAAATTAGACAGACAAAGCCACAAGAGCTCTAAGAATTCATAAAAAGATGGCCGTTCCTAGTGAATCAGCGGTGCAACTCGTAAAAAAGAAAATAACTGACTGAGAGCGACAGAGGCTTAGTATCAGCACCTGGTCTGTCCAAAAAAACTTGCTCGCCCGAGTGAAAAATTGCATTTTTTGCTTGGCACAGAAATTGATGCAAAACAGTTGCTACTTTGTACCGACCAGGTGGTAAGAGCTCACGATTTATGTTTATTATTACTACGTACTAACCAAACCAAAGATCAGATACAAAACATGCTACTTGTCTTTGAAAAAGGACATAACTCGCCGCAACGACAATACAACCGGCACGCCGACCGGCAGAAACAAAGGAATATAAATGGCGTACTTTTGATCGTCGGGAAAGTAAAGCAAAGCTAGCAAAGACCGGTCAAAAAAGGCCTTCTCCGAGCGGTTCAGCGCCAGTTTCGAGTGCTCCAAAGCCGCACCGAAGTCACCGGCAGCCAACGAGCGCACCACTTGGTGCAGCGAACGGACAGAGGCGCCTATATCAGCAGCCACTTCGTCCGAAATGACGATGTTTCCGATGTCGTACAACAGTTGCAACAACGATTGGAGCGTCGAGATCGAAGTTAGTGAGTTGTCCACCAACGCACGCAAGCCGGCGCGTTTCAGCTCCCAGCCGGACAGAGGCGCCCCGCTGCTTAGATCGTCGCGATCGTCCAGACCCGAAATTCCGAGCAGAACGCGCGTTTGGACTACCAGAGCTTGCAGGACTTCGGTTGAGAGACCGGTGATCGGCTTCTGACAAGCTGAATCGGCGTTAAATATGGCCACGCCGCCCCACCCGGCCACTGCGAAACTGTTTGAGAGTGACTTCCGGTTGTCCGAATCGACCACGTAGAGGGGACTGTGTTCGGGTGGGGAGATGTAGACCAACAATCGGTGGACCGGCGTGCCCGGCTCCAGGGTCGTTATGTGACTGAAATCAGGGACAGTTGTCTATGTACACCAAAAATACAAAAAACACAGAATTTGATACCATACACGGAACAGGTCCGGGCTGAGGGAGGGGACAAGGTTTTGTCTAGCAAGTGGGGGTTCAGTGGTATGGCTGCAAAATTTCAAAAGCTCCAGACTGCTGGAAATGCGTTTCGGCAAGTTTTATCTTAGGCCAAAAATTGCTATTTTAAGCAGACAAATAGTTAAAAACAAACAAAAAAAGACAGAAAGGCTTCTAAAAACATCGATTTCTCTTAAATATCAGCAGCGCAAACGTCAAATTCAGTTATCAAAGGGTTTTAAGCTGAATTAAACAAAAAGTAGTTATTTCCGAGCCAGTTTATTAGTACTGGAGCTGAATATAGTACTTGCATTTTAGAGTCCGGGTCCTAGACTTTCTCGGTGTAGGAGGTTGAGCCGGGTAGGGTTGTCAATTTTCATGGGGGTAACCCGCATCGCCAGTTCTTACGTGTATGATGTTTCGCCTGATTGAGAAGTTGGACTACACACCATACATGTAACAGGTGATCCGCCGAAGGGGGAAGGGGGTTTGGCGCCGGCCGGGGGGGGGTTTGAGCTGAGCCCAAATATTGGGAGGGGGTTGGGCACTAAAAACGCTTAAAAATCGCAAATTTTCGGCTAAAAATCGTAAAAAAATCGCTACTTTGAGCTGAAATAAAGCTAAAAAAAGTGCTGTTTTATATGCGATTTTTTGTCTGAAATTGTAAAAAAAAACCGCAAAAATTTGCTCAAAAAATTACTTGCCAAAAAAATCGTCTAAGGGGGGCTCTGGCCTAAGTCGGGTAGGGGCAGACCCCTGACCCTGACCCATGAATGCTACACACACACTACAGCACTGGAACCATAGGCAGATTGCAAAAAGACTTACGGTTCAAGCGGGTTAACGATGAGAGGCAAGGCTCTATCAGGAATGACGTACTCCGACCGGTTCAGTCTGGGTTCTGGCGTGTACTGCAGTCTGACCCCGTAGAGAAACTCGGTCTTCACCACCAGTTCGGTGATCGGTCGCACCAACTCGGTCAGTGGCTGCATGACAGGCATCACCGCTAGTCTCAAGTCCAGCCCACTGGTGTCGCAGAGGTCGGGACGCGGGTTGACCACATAAACGTCTATGGCCTGCCGGGGTTGCACAGAGGCCGACCAGACGTCCTGCTGTCTAGTGCCATTCTGCAGGGGTCGTTCTTTGAGGTTGCGTTGCACTACACTCAGCAGTTGATTGGTGTCTATACAGACCTCCAGCAACACCTGAAATTATTGAAGCGAATACAGTCTCTCTATTCAAATCAAGGCTTCTAGCACACGACCTCAGTAAGTTTTTAGGGTTGGGGCAGTAGGCGCTCAAACGGCCGTGTCCGCCCCAGGATTCTGAATGATTTTTTTTGTATTTGGTCGAATAAACTAACCAACCAACCAACCAACCAACCAACCAACCAACCAACCAACCAACCAACCAACCAACCAACCAACCAACCAACCAACCAACTACTAACTAACTAACTAACTAACTAACTAACTAACTAACTAACTAACTAACTAACTAACTAACTAACTAACTAACTAACTAACTAACTAACTAACTAACTAACTAACTAACTAACTAACTAACTAACTAACTAACTAACCTGCTGCACCGTCTGTGCCAGCTCTCTGGCGCTGTTCAGCTTAGACACGAACACCTTGTTCGCGCTGCCCAGGTAGACATTGTTCTCCTCGAACAAGTGCAATTCGGACGGCACCACCACGAAGTCCAACTCCAACCTCTCCATCCACTCCCTCGGCTCTGCTCCAATTCTGTCCAAGTCCGACAAAGACCGGGCAGAGTCGAGTGCACTGCGCTGGGTGAGGGACAGACCTTCTATGTCGAAGTTGAACTTCAGCAGCAGTTTGGGATGCACCCAGAGACGGGACAACTGCTGTCGCAACACTCCCACCACCGATACAGCGGTGGACTCTGTCTCGGAGGTGGACCACAACAGACGCACAGCCACAGGCACAACGAGAGTCTGGTCGGCCAGACTGCTGATCTCACTGGAGGGCAGCCAGGCGCGGTAGACCTGTGTGGTCTTCCACCAGAGAGGCAGACCGATCGCGATCATCACCATGGCGAACGCGAACGCCGCGTACATGCGGTACGGTCGGTCCAGCCTCATCTCAGCTGCGTTGACGGCCGGGTAACGATCGGCCAATGAGGCCGGTGCGTCCGGTGGAGGATCGGTGAAGGAGACCTTTTCTGAAATTATTCTGGAAACTGACCTGTACGTGAATGCCGAGAATTTCCTTATTGTTATGACAACCCGACGTTCGGGCGCTGTCGTATCCATACATGGGCCGGGGGGTCTGGAGGTTTGCCCACCCCCCAATTTGGGCTCGACCCCCCCCCAAACGACTCCACCCACCAAAATCGCCGCGACCCCCCCAAACCGGCAGGCCCACTCCCAAATTTTCGTGACTACCCCCAACCCATTTTTCCGGCCCATGTATGGTCGAATCATGTGTGGCAACCCTACCTTCAGTGGTGGTACCGTACGGTAACCCCTACCTTGTGGTAGAAACGGTACCTGAATAACAGCACTAATTCCATTCCCACTAACCTACGGATGACCTGTTACATGTATGCCATATGGCGGTAAGTGCAGACATGGGCAAAGTGGGACTGAGCGTGGTTGACTCCCCTGAGGCTTCAACCTACCCCCCTCGGGCCGTTCAGGAATATAATAAAAGTATGCCTAGATTAGCTGTAAATAAACGCAGAATAGCTTATTTTAACCTATCTTAACGAAAAATATGCCAAAAACCTTGATTTTAGCCAAAAATCAGACTTTTTGGTTTACCATCCCCTCAACACGACATAAGCCGTACGTGGCTGCCCCCTCTGAAATTTACTTGGAAAGTTTACGACCCCTTTCGCCGAACTGTTAGCCCCTGTCTGGTTAAGCTCCTCACTCTTCTAACTAAAATACATAGTGCCTTATGTAGAGACTTTGACTTTTATTTGTTGCCCAAACAAAACAAGACGAAACTTGTTAGTAAAAGTAAAAGAGCCGTAGAGACAGAGTGTTAGTGGGCAACAGGATGCACAATGTCTAAGAAGAACGGTGCACCTTTACTAGTCCTTAAACGACACAACAAGCTACCACTTCAACAAAAACAAATAGCTTTTCGGTCAAACTAACTCACTTGGTTTGGTCATTTTCGTTTCTTTTTGTCGAGTTTTTTCGAAGACGCAGGAGTTTTGGCAGAAACTGCTTGACTAGAAGGAACCGAAGACTGAAAAAGAAAAGGACAGTTGAGAGAGCAGCAACTGACTCAGTGAACTCACGAATTCAGAAGAGGGTAAGGCAAACAAGGCACAGATGCAGAACAACTGAAACGCCGCTCCAAAGTATAAACCGATCTTGATAACGAAATCAAGCCACGACTCTTCCGGCAGATCTATACCCATAACCCACCTAAAACAACATAAACACGCTACTATTGTCGAACAACTACACAACAATAATGCAATGTATTGAACGTGGTGGTAAGAACCATGACGTCATCAAATCTATCGCCACTAAAACCTTTATCTATCATTCACATAAAACGGGCTAAGTAGCAATTAAGTAAATGAATGGAATATATTTACAAAGAAAACAAACGATCAAGAAGGATCACTGAACAAAGTTGAGAACTGCTGTAGGTAGTCGAAATTGCAAGCACTTGGTGTGAGTGGGACTCACGAATAAAGCACAGACTTTCATTAAATGGCAAGCAACAACTGCTGCATTGGTTGTGATTCTGGGCGGATAAGGACGGACGTTTGTCTTCCAAAAAAGGCTAAAGCCATCTTCATTGCTGGTACAGCCACCTCGCTCGCTGAGCAAAAATGTCACTGCGAAGGTTCTGAGCGAAGCAAATGCCCAATATCTGAAAGTTCCTGACTCACGGAACACAATAACACATGCAACAGATCATCCGTCGAAGGGGGTTCGAGCTCAAATCTTAGGAGAGGGGACTGGGTACTAAAAACGTTCAAAAAACGCTAATTTGGGCCCAAATACTAAAAGCGATTTTAGCAATTATAGTGTTTGAAATTCAAAAAAATCGCCAGAAAAATCGGAGGGGAGTCAGGCCTAACCTAAGTCTGGTGGGGACCCCCCTGTTACAAGTATGCTGTATGTATATGAAGGGCAAAATAAAATAAGACTACCTCCAAAACAGTCACAATAACAAGTGCCACTCCAACTTGCATAACGTGCCGATTCAGCCATTGGACTAGTTTCTCTAGACACCCAGTTTGGAAGTATTGCTGAGAACCTCTCTGAAATGTCTGGTGCACTGACAGAAATAGCAGAAAAATAAATAAAAAATACATAGTTCGGCTTTCTAACTCCGTGGCCGCAATAGTAGTTGAGAAATTCATACTGAAACAAAATTATACAATCTACATACGAATACAGAGGCGATCAAGAAGGGGAAACAACCCTTCACTTCGTTCATTAAAGAATCTAAAACATTCTCTCATCTCTAGCTTCCTTTTAGGTTTAAGTGTCTCGGGCCTAACGTTAGGGGTTACTTAATCCAGCGCCCACTATCAATCAATCAATCAATAAATCAATCAATCGATGTAGAGGCATTACCTGAGCTGTGGGTCGGCAACAAGAAAATGGCACTCCTCCTGCCTCCGGGCTCCCCAAGGCCTCCGACGATGCATTGAAATAAATATTGAGACTCCAGTCGTCAGGACTGTGAATGCCACAGCAGTGCAACTAAATTTACTCTCCTTTCATATTCACAGCGTCAAAAAGGGATGCAAGTGTGTTATCAGTTCGTTCGTAGTTCACACATTGGGCAAAATTGAACGCAAGTTTATTGCAAGTCCAACCAAATAGTTTCTTCTACCTACCCTACAATACCTACGGTCTATACGCATCAGTCGTTTCAAATATGGAGTCGGTTCCCAAACATGTAACAGGGTCTGCCACCGCCCCACTGATGAAGGCAAAACCCCAAATTGGGCCCCAGAAACGACTCTTTTCACCCCCACCCACACTTCTGGTCTAATTTTTTGCAGTTTCAGGAACGAATGTTGCAAAATAGCGACTTTTTGCCGTATCTGTATGCTTCCCACATCAGCACTTTTTAGCGATTTCTATTTTATAGTCCATAGCGATTTTTCGTACTCCTTGAATATGGGCACAAACTCCATTTGGAATCGGTCGCCACTTGGACGGAAGACCTATTACGTGCTATATAATGGGATCGATCGATTCAATTCTATTGTTACCACCCCGACTATTTAACTGGCTGTTGCATACATGTAACAGGGGGTCCGGGGTCTGCCCCCCCGAGACGATTTCGCCGACCCCCCGTGTTCTATTTTTGGGAGTGGGATTTTTGAGCAATTTTTTTAATTTACAATAAAAAAGAAGGAAAAGACTAGACATTAGGATTTGGGATTTTAAAAATTGAATGATGGAGAGGGGGGGAATGAGGGGTGGCCTAATCTTTCTGAGTGATTTTGAGCAATTTCTTGTATTATATATAATTGGGAAGAGGGAGATTAGGTGTAGGGGGGGGGGCATCCAGTCAATGACCGATTGAAGGTCAGGATCGTCCCGTAGGAAATAATCATGTCATCAAGCTCGTTTTCGACCTCGTTTTTTTAACTGAAATTACCGATTAGACAAGACAGACCCTCACTCAGCCAGCTTACCCAGTCTATTGACACGAATCCCAGCACCGCTACGCCCACCACCGACACCACCAAAACACCAAGTAGAGCTGCGTACTCCAAAAGCTTGATAGCCTAAACTACACCTCACTCGTACTCTAGTGTTAGACAGCTACTCTTTGCATTCCCCTGTTAGACCAAACAAACTTCTCGAAAAGCCTTTCTTTAGCCTCTTATAGCAGCATGTAAAACGTACCGATTGCTACATGTATGAAATGGTACTAGCACTTAGGTGATCATTGATACCACTCCACAACCCCAGGTACCGATGGCAGTGTACCGTTTGGACCGTCACTGTTATAAGTTATCTTGTCGCAAAGCGATTGAAATAAAGAGGGTGGTAGGCTAGAAGTAAGGGGGACGGGGGTGGTTCGCGCTTTTGGGGGATTTGCGGTTGTAATTTCAGACAAAAAATGTCAAAATCGCCTGTAAAAACATGCTCTATTTAAACCCAAATTAGCGATTTTTGACGATTTTTAGCCGAAAAATTGCAATTTTTTCACTTCTGAGCGTTTTTTAGTGCCCAACCCCCTCCCAAAATTTGGTCTCAGACTCGCCCGGTAAGCGCCAAACCCCCAGCCCCCCTCCTCCTTCAGCCCTTCGGCGGATGACCTGTGACATGTATGAGAGTAATTTAGTAATAGAGCAGAGCGTAGCATTCTTACAAAAGCTAAAAGGCAGGTGTTTTCCCTGAGAGCACCAATGCACCCGGAAAATCCGAGAATGAAAGTCACGCCTCCCACAATCACCAGTAGCCAAGTGGGGTCGAGGTAAAACTTGGTCAGATTGGTGCCGATCTCGGAATAAAGGATTCTTCTCGATTTGCGCCCAGCAGCCGACCAAAAACACCGCCAGTCCGATCAGCTGAAAGCTTCTACCTGTGTTGTCTTATTATTAACGGCTCAACTAAAGCGTTAGTGCTACCCAGAAGAGGACGTTAAATCCGAAGACGGTGTACTTGACGCAGCAACTGATCTCGCTCTCAGTGCGGTGTGCCAGCACAAAACGACGCACTCTGTGGTGTCTGTGCGAGTGACCGCTCCCTCTGCTGGAGGGCTCTGCGTTCCTCGAACTCTGCCAATTGCTGCTGCTGCTGCTACCGGCACTCGGCATCCCTGCTTATACTCTGATCACAGCCAACAACAACTGTATCACCTTCACCTCCTCAACAACCGGCAATCTGAAGAAAAACTATTTTGCATCAATGTACCTGGGTGGGTGGATGAACCTAATTTGGGTCTGTCTCTACAAAATCGTCGAAAAACCTTAAAAATTGGGAAAATTTTTCCGAACGACAGCATATGGCTGGTTAATTGATTCCAAAAAGGCCGAAAACGTATTTCATTACAAGTTTCAATGGTTAGTCTTCTTCTGAGGTCTTATTTTAGACGATGCGCCGCTTCTATAATTTTTGAGGCCTAGTTGTCCGCAACGGTTTAGCCAAGTTATGTACATAGAATTGAATTATAAGCAGTAAAAGATGCTTATTTGTCTGTTTTGTGAGTCTTCGGTAACATATGAACTGTTTACACCGCATACAAACGGCTCAGATTCAAAAGAGCAATCGTAACCCAAATTTGCTCAACTTTTCGCACCCTTCAAGCGCCAAAAACAAAGCCGTTTCTCCATTTGGCTGAGTATCTGGAGCATACATGTAACAGCTCCGGGCCGACCTGGGGGTAGGGGGGTAGGGGGGGGTTTCCTCAGGTGGGGGGTCGAGGGGGGGTTTCGCCCAGGTGGGGGTCCCAAATTTCAAAAAGCTCCAAAACGCCTAGAAATGCGTTTTTAGCACGTTTTTCTCAGTAAGGACGCTAAAAATCGCTATTTTAAGCTGCCAAATAGCGTTTTAAAGCTAAAAACAAGCAAAAAATGACAAAAAGAGCTTTAATTTTGATCAAATTATCACTTTTTTTGCCGCAAAAAATCGCTTTATTCTGCTGAAATGGCCTGAGGGACTCATCCACTTTTTTGCGCAAAAGCGCGCTACCGTAGGCGAAAGACAGGTGCATTACTCGCAAATCACGAAGAACAGTACAAAATGGATGAGTGCGTTAGATAACCCTTGAATTTGGACACTTTTCCATGAAACAGCCACTTAATATACGTCAACGAAAGTAGAGAGTGAGAAGAACCCAAAAAGTTGGTTTTTCCGACCCAAATTACGTCTATCTACTCTACTAGATCTACTAAGACACCTGTATAGTGTATATTTCGATGTGAGTTTTTACCTTGTTTTGTTGTTTAGCTGAGGAGATGTGTGACCATCGATCGACAAGACGATAGACAGAGAGAAGCGGCAGTACACACACAAGAAGAATCAACAAACAAAGAAAGACGCGCGTGGATTTAGAATCCAAAATTTAGTTGCTTTCTTCTTTGTGGCGCTTGCCATCGCTAACTTTTTCAGGTTCTGAGCACCTCTCTCGAGCACCTCCACCCATCTATTTGTTTTTCTTTCCTTCCTTTTGCTTGTGCTTTTCGCACGCGTCGTCTCAACGCCCCTGAGCGGGCGCGCATTCGCAGGCAGCCAGCGGCGCAGCACAGGGCAGCACAGATTTGAGCGGCAACTTTAAATTAACTTCCGCGGCCGACCGCCGCACCTCTGCCGTGCTGTGCCGATTGCTTGCTGCCTTGCCTGCTTTGCTACACCTTTCTTTTGTCCACGTGCCGTTGAGACCTACGCGCTCACCGTTTGCTTGCTGTGCCCACGCAACTTTTGTCTGCCAGCCGACCAACAGTGCAATGTCACTGTCCGAGCGCTCTTTTCTTCTCTCTTCCTTCTACACACCAAGCGAGATGGACTTACTCGATGCTACGTGTAGAAACAAGAAGTGATGAGCTCGCCGCAGAATTTCAGATTACCGCACGGTCAAATCTGAAAGCTAAAGGTAAGGGACCGGCAAAGAAATGCTGTTCTTGCAGAATCTGAGTTAGGATTATTTTCCGAGAAAAGTCCACTCGGCGGCCGACCCTCCTGGGCGCGTGTCGTGTGCTTCAGTGTTGCCAGGTTGGGGATTCCCCCAAATTTAAGGGGACTTTTTCCCTTAATTTAGGAGCAAAATTTTGTTTTGGGGGTTAGGGGGAAAGTTTGGGGGATTTTTCAAAATTCAGGGGGTTCTTAGGGGAGTTCAATCTGACTCAAGATCTGTAAAATTCGAGAATTTTTGGCATAAAAAAATGAAATTAAGTAAAATTTAACCAGCAAAGCTGTGTCTGCAATGTTTAAAGTTCAAAGTTTATTGCATATGAAAATCTTGTTACCGGAGATTTCCACCCCACCCACCCCACTTAATAACCCACTGAGATATTGCATGGACCCTTATTCCGCTTTATATCCCATGGGATATTACTTGGCGGCAATGTTTATGTCAAATTTGTAATAATTTTCTTTACACACGCATACTGTATGCATGATAAAACATGGTTCCGGTTAATATCCCATGCCGTTTCCAGTTAATATCCCATGGCTTTGTCCTGAATGTTTTCGCTGAAAAACGTGATTTTCCGTGTTATATCCCCTGGGATACTAAGTGGAAATCTCCGGCACGTAGCAAGAAAAATATGCAATTTGGCGAACAGGACGAAACTAAAAGTTCCAGTGCAAGGCGGTTTGCTGGCAGTGCACTTACGCAAACTGCAGTCCTCGATTACTACTTGTTAGTTCATCCTTAAATACGCCTGCCGAACGAGCGAACCGAATATACTATCATCATACTAGCAGAAACTGATTCTGCCATTCTTTGGCTTTTTCATTGTGCTCTCTCACTTTGAGCTGGGCCACTTGGCCCATCCAGACTCATTTTGTGCTATCTGGCATCTCCGGTGTGCTAAAAAACCGTGCGAAGAAGAAGAAGAAGGTTTCTGTTAAAAACTCTCTAGTGGTACCACACCTATAAGTTGTTATTTCTCTGACTGTTAGATGCACATATTGTACGTCTTTTGCAGGCGCAATTATGCTGGTGGCTGTGATACTTCATGCCATTTTCGGTTTCTTTCGTTCGGCTTGCTGGAGCGACCATGTATCTTTCTCGTTCTATGCAGGCAGGGTGGTGACGTTGGATGCGGTCAAAGTTTCTGCACATAAATGGAGTTCAGCTACAGAGCAATCTGTTCCACGCCTTGGCTTGCCTTTTCGAGTTGACTGGCCTCATTCGGTGCGAACAATTTTGATGTCAGTAGTGCTCGCCGAATAGATAAGACTTTCCTGACTTAACTGCTACTGTACGTATTTGTTCGTTGATTGTGTGTATGCAAACGGTGCTGATTCTGGTCGCACTGCGTTGCTACTAGTTAGAGACCGGCACGGGCCGCCCGGCAGAGAATTTCAGCCGGGCCGGGCGGGCTGAGAAAATTGGGTTTTTATTGCCCGAGGATGAAGGAAAATGCTGTGTAGAGTGCAATAAAAAAGGTAGAATTCTTGAATCTGGATTATCATTAAGCTTTGATGCATTGTTAGAAATGCTTCTATTGTACTGTAGTACCCCGCTCAAGCGATTTTGCGTGAATTTTGATCGATTTTAGCTTTCCCGGGCCGGGCCGCCAAAAAGGCGGCCGCTCAGGTCTCTACTACTAGTGTGCAAATGTTGTGTCGTGGGTAATGTAGTGGCTCAACAAATTGAATACAATCAGTCACGTCATAGCCGGTGCGCTGACCTACATGCGGCAATACAGCAGAGGAATGTAGCTGAAACGTATGATATTAAGAGAGCTGTATGGACACACTCTGACTTGCTCCTGTTGTGGCTACGTTTCATTTTGTTCCTTTTTAGTATACAGAACAGTGGAGATAGCGGCCGGAAGGCAGGTTGAGGTGCCTCAGAGAAGGTTTTGGAGTTTTGATTAAACATTTTTAAGTTCAAATCCAAATGTAACGCTGGTGTGTCATCGTGTCCCAGGGAGGCTGCTTTATAAAATTGCATCGTGCCAACACGCCGCAGTGCATTTTATCAACACGGCTTTAATTCGATGTGACGGGGGATCGACCTGAAGACAGCCCTACGCGATCAGACTCCTATCAACACTCGCCGGTCGACGTTTTTCGATACGATTATGAATACGTCTTTCAATGTTAGGGACGAACAAGGCGAGCACGCACAGAAAGTGGACCTATTATTGATTTGATTGCGTGGCTTGGCTGGCTGACTTTGGCACATGTTGCAGGGCTCTCCGCGCTTAGTCGGCTGCGGGCGCTCCTTTGAATTTGCCGCTTAAATCCGTGCTGCCCTGTGCTGCGCCGCGGGCTGACTACGAATGCGCGCCCGCTCAGGGGCGTTGAGACGACGCGTGCTTTGTTTTCGGCAGTTAGTAGTTTACGCACCGTACGCACCGTTCGCACCGTTACGCACCGTACGCACCGTTACGCACCGTTCGCATCAGCAGCGACCCCAATTGGGCGCTGATCTTTCGGAGTGTTGAATTTGCTTAGATCGATCGAGAACCGTTCTGTTTCAGCTTGCATTAACAAACTACGCGTTTTGGTGGAAAAGTAGCTGGAAAATTAGCTTTGTATTAAAATTTTAAAAGAAAAAGCGTAAAAATCAGGTGTGTCACGGCGGCCCTGGCACCCGTGGAAGCGGTGTGTTTGTGGGTTCGAAACCTGTTGAGGCGATGGGAAGTACGTAGTCGACACAAAGCCCAACCCAGGCCGTCGAAAGTCAGCAATGGCACGTAGATAAATGGGGACCAAACCGGCGCTGTCTTGCACCCACCGACAGCAAATGGGGAGGGTTGTTGTTTAGAAGGCTGCCGGATCTTCTGTCCCTTCCCTGCTCTATAGCAGTTGGCTACTCCTAGTCCGAAAGGACAAAAAGTTACACAACAAAATAACAATTCGACAGGACATAGAATGCAGCGGGAACCACTGGCAGCATCACCAATACCGACTTTGTCCTTGGTCTCAGCTGTGAAGTAAAAACATTTGGATTGTTATTTAATGGTTGCCCCATCAGCATCAGCGAAACCCATCAGGTCCAATTTTTCGGCCACCATTTCCCATTTTGGTACTGTCAATCGAAAAGGTGCCGAGATGAGACGCAACGCTCGACGAAATTGAGACGTTTAGCGATGGGTGCAAAGTATCGCTGTTTTTTGATATTGTACCCCGATTTTGAAACAACCAATCACCTTTCCTTTCCCAGAGACAATCCTATACAGCTGTACGTACATACTGGTGCATAATATGGTAAATTCGCTTTTCCAATGCTTTAGATACAGCAGCTTTGAAAGCATTTTTATACGTACGTACTGTAGATTCTCGGGAAGAGTATCAGAAGAAAACTATGCAACAAAAGCACTGCACTACAGCAACTGCCGGATATGCACCACAGCTAACAGAACAGCTAATATACAGTAATGCAAGCATAACAGAAAAAGCAACTGCACTAAATGACCAGAAAGCTGCTCTACTAACTAACACCGAATC